>VYZT01022442.1:9059-39286 GCA_013400735.1 Pomatostomus ruficeps
TTTTTTTTTTTTTTTGGTCAGGAAGCAGCCTCAAGATGGGCAGTGCATCCTTTAATACCACTTTAATACCACCAATTTTTTTAACACTTTGGAAAGCTATTGGATATTCAAACTGATGTTCCCCAAGACAGCGAACGAAAAACCCCAAACCTCAGTCAACCAAAGTAAAAAACCAACTAACCAACCAAAAAACCGTTATTATCCACAAGAAAGAAACAATCACTGGTAGTGAGTTGCTTTAATCAGATTTATCCTGCCTTAAACCACCTATTTTTCTGCAGACACTGTCAATAATTTTCCTTCAGATACAACTATGTACATGGTCTAATTCTGCCAAATGCACCTCTTCAAGAGTCAAACCATGTGTCTAGTATAGTATCTCTTTGTCAGAACTTATAGTAGTAGTACTTCTGACAATAGTAGTACCTTAAGTACAAGAAGTTTAGCAGTAAATTGTCAGTTTGGTATTTATGCCTTTTAAAATGTGTTTTATTTTGACTGGGTAGAGTAGGAGACCTTATCCATTCCTGCGCTCCCCTGGGGCACTTTCAATTTTCCAGTCCTCTGGCTCAAGCTGCCTTTTTGCAAAGGAATGATTCCGGTAAAGCCACTGCCTCATTTTGTTTCCTATATTCTAAGAAATCCTTAAATTATGTTGTCAGATGAAAAATCCAGAACATATTTTGTTAGCATGGAACATTGGTTACATTAGTTTCGCAACGCCTCATTGAAGGATCCAATATGTCAGAAAATTGTCCTAAGCTTTGCTTTATATTGAGGCTTAATAGGTGCCCTTGTCCCTTTTACTAGACCCATGATGCAAGACTTGGTTTTGCTCTGTTGCCAAGACATTTTGCTTCATCTCCTTCACCCTTACTCCTAATGTCCATTAAATGGGAGTAGCACTTTGAGACCTTTGAGATTTGTGGAAAATACTACATGAGGAGATAGACTTTATTAATTAGAAAAATTTTGTTTTATCTTTTAGGTTTCATCAGAAGAAAAATGTCTGGATTGAAGTGACAACAACAAATAATAGGTAAAGGATGCTCCCCTGTTGCTTCACAGATCTGTTGTGCAACAGAAAACATCCAGCCCTGGGTGCAGGAGAGTTGTGGTTCACGTCCCTCTCCGAAGAAGCCTCATCTTAAAGAACGCTGTAGCAGCCCAGCCTCATGCAGGTGCTGCTCTGCAGGCATTTCAGGCCGTGGATTTCAGCCCGTGCCCTTGGCTGGACTGTTGAGGGCAGGTTGCACTGTCCTTCTTGCAGAGATCCCAGTCCATTTTCAGCCATGTTGCTCATTGCTCGCAAGCCCCCTGTTTTCATGTGCACCAAAAGTTCATTTAATTACCTTCCCTCCATTTTCTTTAGGTGTTGGTGATTTGCACTTTCTCCACCTGAATCAGATATCTGGCACATCAATACTTAGAAGGCTTAGGAGAAGAAGAATACATCAATATTTCACTGAACACAAAAAGTTGCACAACTCCCAAGCCTTCATTTTAATGTCCGCTGTGGTTAGTTTTTTGGTTTACTTTTTTTTCGTGAGTGATTTCAACTTCTCTTTGAATCCCACCTGTGCAAATGGCTTGTTTCTCCCTCGCAAGTGTTACCAAGGAACTGTGAGGGTTCTGCTCACGCTCAGTAGTCAGGCAGTCCTGGGGTGGCTGACTTCTAGGAATAGCCACAGCAGGAACAAACAAGAGCCAGCCCACACACCAGGCGCAGCTTTTGCTGGCCCTCAGCTTATGTTCCAGCTCGCACTCGTGGTAAATGAATCGCTGTTAGCAGCTGCAAACAGACAAACGCCGGGAGGACGGATCCGGACGAGGTGGATGCTTCATCGTGGAGCCGCCCTTGCAAACGATGGCCCATTATAAGGCAGCTTCACGCACCTCAGCGGAGCTGTGCCAGCTCACGGCAATTTAAGGACTTGCTCTGCTCCCTTAAGTCCGTGCTCTGAAGTTTCCAGTCTCATCCTTTGTGTGAACCAGATCATGCAAATGGGGGCACCGGAGTCACAGGGAAGTCGAGTAGAGTTCTACACGAGTACTGGCATGAGAAGGAGCAGCAATTAGCTCTAAATTCACTCTACCAGCCTGTCATTTCTGAGCTCTCCCCTGCTGCTTTGCAACTGGAAGCCTTGTGCTCTAGAAGAAGGGGAGAAGAACATTTTGCTCATGCTCATATTAATCAAGTCATCTTGTGAGCTGCTGAATCTGTGAAATTGTATCTCCCATGGAGTTCAGTGGTAATGACTGTCTTCGATGTGGACTCTCTGGTGTCTAATAATACAGTTGTATTTCTGCAGTGGATGCAGTCCCGGCATTTTTTCTCCTCTGCCTGCCTACTTCCACAGCACTTGTAGGCAGCTCAAACCTCTGAGACTTCTATCCCCTGTCAAGTTTGATCAAACTCAGTTCACAGGCTCAAAAAATTATTTAGGAGGGACTGACTGGCACTTGCACAGACAGTGTGATCTCATAAGCTTCCTTTCCTTGGGAAACTAGGCTACCAACCTAGCAACGGGGTGAAAAAAAAGCCATCCTGCTAACAAAAAGGACCTAAACATCAGGAGGAAAGAGGGGAGGTGGGAGAGGAAAGTGAAGCTGTTTTGAAGAGAAAAAAATTGCTGCCTTGTGGCTGCAGAGCTCTCACACACTTAAAGGGCCAGCCTTGGAGAGACATTCTCCAGGAGATGGAAAGCTGTCTCATGAAAATTGGTAAGGGAGAGAAATGCCCTGGATTCATCTCACCACCTGGCATGCTAAATGGATATCTATATGGTAAGGATCGTCTCCGGTGACACCCGTTACTCTCTGTGGACTAGAGGAAGACACAGACACAATTAGCATGCAACCTGTATGCCTGCAGTATCTAAAGCGAGGTGTATCCTATCCCAACGGGAATGATCTTCTTCCCGCTCTCTCCTTCAGACCAAAGTTTTCCATGGTGCTGCTGCAGGGTTTGTTACTTCATGTACTACATTTGTATTTTAGAAAAGCTGCTGTGTGTCTTAATAGCTGCAGATGTATGCATGGTTTTACTGGGCATTTATTATCACTTATCCTCTTTGCACTGAAACCTTTCCTGTCCTTGTATCTTATGGAATAAAATTCTTTAACTGAGCTTTAATGATTCTATGATTCTACTTCTTTACAAATTAGGGAGCTGTCATCCCACTTTTATTTGCTAACACACAATGTTTGAGGCTGTCAAAAGTATTATAGTGCATACTCATATAAATTGATATTTAATTTCAGTAATTATAATGTCACTAATTGTGTTTTTGCACCTGATGCAATTACATTCATCTATTGAGCTCTGCTTTGTTCTTCCTAGATTTAGGCGTTCCCTTACTCTTTAATCTTCCCTGCCTATGGTAGATCATACACACAATGAAACTCGGAAATAAAAACTCAGACCTTCCCATGAGTTTCTGTGTGCCAAATGAATGGGATAGTTTGAAACTCTGTGTGTACCCTGAGTGCAGGATATGCTCAAAATCCCATTATTTTAACATAATTTTTATGAGGCTTAGGGGGTGTTGTGTTATTCAAATATTGCACAGTGCAATTGTTTGTACTGGCCTACTCCTAAAGGTTTTCTAGTTTTTAGGGGGCTTTTTTTGCTTGTAGCCTTTCACTTAAAATTGTTCCAGGGCTGCCCCTTTCACCTGGCTTCACAGTACTCTTTGCCTCACAGCCTTGCAGGGGTGTGTTTTTTATGCCATATTCCCTGGAAAAAGGCTTCCAGTACCTCAGCCATCCTTCTGTGTTCTTCTCCTCTACCTTTTCGTCATGTTGCTGCCGAGTTATGATTAATATAATTCAGCACTGAAGTTCCCACACTCTCTCCACTTGGTTTCTTCTAGACCGATGAGTACATATTGGAACAAATATCACATCTAAAGAGTATATAGTAGTGATTTTAATATAGGGTAAGTAATACCTAATTACAAATGCATACAAGGCATATCAGCCAATTAGCCTGCAACATTCGTACTTAATCAAGTATAATTCAGCCAGTGCCAGTGTTGCCATCAGACAAAGATCACTGGAAGGCAACTTGAGCAGGCTTTAATGAAGGGTATAATTTCACTGGGGGGTGGTTTTTGATATGACAGTGATCTCCTGCTGCACTGGACCAGACACCAGGAGAGGATGGCCACCTGAGGACTCTCGACTGCATTCTGCCAGGCTAAAATTTTCCTTTTAATCTTGAAATTGGGGTATGCCATCAGGTACAAAATCAGTGACTAAAGCATGTGCTTCATGTCTGTCAACCTGCCTCTACTCTCTCTGTGTTAAAGTGCAAAGTAAAAAATTAATCTGGGCTTCAGAACTCCAGCTCTGTCCCAGCAGAGTTTGAGGATAGTGTTCCCTCTTCTCAAAGATGCCTAAGACTCACAGGCCTCTGGGTTATAGTCCACACAGACATTTCTTTTGGTTCTATTTCATTAAGAGAAAACATTTAGTGGGCAGTACATCTTCATTATTATTGCCACATGTCAATATTACTGCCATCCATTATTTCACTTTAGAAGTGGCTTTTATTATTCTAGCTTGAAAACTGTTCCCAACTGTCTTAAATTAAGCCAACATAAATTTAATTTAACCTGCAGGGAATGGTTACCTGCCAGACAGCTGCTATGCTTCTCTCTGCTGCTAGCAGTGTGTGGTGCTGCAAGATTTCATGTCCTATGACACAGCCAAGGCTGCATCCAGGCTTGAGCATCCATGTGGTAATGAGTACTGAATTCACTCAGTTTTTCTGGTTTAGCTCATCTTCAAAAACAAGCTCTTTGACTGAGTGACCCAATGCAGCACTTGGTACAAACATATGTACTCCTTAGACCATGTCAGAACAGTGGGGCCTGAGCTGGGCACCCAGTGGGCAATAAGGTACTGTGACAGCAGATGTATTATGCAAACTGCTGCTTGTATAGGTTTTCGAATACACTTTTATGTTTCGGTTTCTTTGGAGCAAAGACCAAGAGGTCTGCAGAGGCGCTCTCTAGGAAAGAAATGAATAGAACAACATTAAAAGGTAATTTGTGCTGAAGTGTCTGTAGAACTCAACCTTAAGAACAAGGTGAATCATTTTAAAATGGACCTACAACATTTAAAACAAATATATATCTGAAAAAAACCCTGTTGGTAACAAGTATTTCCTGATGAGGTTCATCCATCAGAAATTACATGGATCACACATGGACATCAAGATCTCTTGTGGATGTCTCCAAGCCTTTTTCACAGCTTTCTAGAATTCCAAAGTGATAAATGAACATCGTCAGGAAATACTAGTCCTTTTAAAATATTTGCTCTTTGCAGAACGTGTTCTTTTGATTAAATGAACAATATTATTTGGTCGTCAATCATTACCACTACTGAATTAATGAAAATGACCAATTTTTCTGAAGTCTTACCAGGACAAAGGCTTGCTAATAAACACATGAGGTTCCTCTGGCACTGGAAAGTCAGTGAATGTTGCTTTGGGATCAGAGTGAGACAAGAAATTTCAGGACATGGAACTGTGTTGTACATCTGTACACAGCCTGCTAAGTAAGTCCTCTCAGTCAGATCCACGATGTCGTCAACTGGCTACCCTTCTCTTCCAGGGCTTTTTTGCAGTACGCCTTTCCTCAGCAGCTTTACGAACTATATTCCCCTCACCAACCATAAATGGGACCTCCAGATGTCAAACCCTGTAATAAGGATAGTGTCTCTTGGCTCCATGTCCTGAAGAGCTGAGGGACTTGCAGCAAAAGGAGCAGATTATAAGGCAGTGGAGCTTTAGTACTTTTACGCCATGACAAGGAAACTCAGGTTACTTACAGAAGCTGCCTCACAGGATAAAGGTGTAAGAGGAAGCACAGTCAAGAGGAAAACGCTTACCCTGGATATTTCCATTCAGTGTACAGGAAAGCTGCTTGGTGTCATACAGATGTTTGCCTCAGTTTTCTGTGTAAACAGCACCTGGCTTTAGCATGTGAACTTAGCACCTTGTTTGGAGGAGCTGGGACTGAATGAACTCTGCATTTGGCACTGAGAAAAGAAACTCCTTGGGGACTGTGGAACTGTGAGATAGAGCTTTAAATATGTATTTAAAGGTCAGACAGTAGCTTTGGCAACTCATTTTAGCTTTTTTTTCTCTGACATATTCCTAAAATGGGCTTAGACTCTGGATGCACCTGTTAAAGAGGATGGCATGAACAAAATCTTTTATGATCATAAAAGTGGAGCTTCAAGTCTCATATTTTTGGAGAAATATAGGTCTGGAAGACAAATGTAGAGCAAAAGAATACACTGACTGCAGCTGGGAATGTTGTATGTGGTAATATGGAATCTGCTTGAGGAATACACAGAATATATTTCATGTATTATTTTCTAGGTCAGTGAAACTCCAAATCCAAATAAAACCATCAAAAATTTCCTTAGGTTTGTGGCACTGGGGGAAATCCTGTGTGCCTCTGGACTTGATTTTCAGAAGTTCCAGATCCTCTCAGTTCCCAGGATTATTGCAACTGGAACTGTGGCTGCTTCAAGTTTAAGACCGGCTTGAATTAGAGATTTCAAGATGAACATGAAATATCTTTCTTAAGCTGGTGTGCAGATATGGGATAGCTGTAGCGTTGAGTTCCATGCATTAACTGCCTCAGGGTTGGATTGATAGGAAGGTTATTTTTGAAAGAAAACAAAAACTAAAAGTTGTGTAGAAAAGAGTGAAGATAGGCTGTTTTTAGTGTGTTCTGTGCTCTATCTCATCACCTTTATCAGTCCTGCCTGTAAGGCAGGGTTGGTTGTATGCACTGGTATTGTCTGAAGCTAGCTCTTGTTCACAGGCTTAGCCAGACTCCCTTAGGTAATGTTTATGCACTTGTATCTTCAGGCCAGTTCTGACACAGCTCCTCAGCAGGTGGAGAGGCCTGTCCTGAATCTCTCCTGAGACCAGCTGATGGAGCAGTGTTAGATAATGCAAGTTGCCAAGTAAGTTTCACATGTAGAGTTGCAATTATTCCTCAAGAAGTTTGTATTCTCCCTGCATTTGTCACTTCTCGTGCCAAAACTGTTCTGCCAACCTGCCTCCAAAGCCCCATTTCTGTGCCCTGTTTCGCATGTTCAGATCGCCAGGACAGGCTGAGCCCAGGTGACAAATGCAGTGGAGCTTCCTGTGAGCTGCAGGTTGGGAATGACCCTCCCACACTTACCTGTGGTCAGCTGTCCCCTGGTAGCAGCTCCTGGGCTGGATCCCACCCCACAGCACATGGGGATAGAGTCACCGGTACTGTGGGGTAGGAGCTGGCATGGGAGCAATCCCAGACCCATGCCCAGCCGACACGGGTCTGGGTGGGATGTCATATTCCCGGAGCCCAACCTGGCATTGCCTTCTGGAAGCGCCTGTTTTCTTCTGAGCATCCAGCAGGAAGTCTCTATAATCATCTCTGAGGATACCTGCGATGGTCTAAAAGGAACAAAGTGGCCGGAGATGATCTGAAAGCATGAATAGTACCCCCAGGTGCTTTAATGCTGTCAAGGGTAGGGTGTTTTTCCACTTCTGCTTATAAATTAGAGACCAGAGACCTAATTACCTGACAACTTTCCTTAAGATGATAGCATTTATTTTAAAGTGCTTTGGGTTAGGCTAAGAGAATAAAAAAAATACAGAGGAAAGCCAAATTCTGAGCTTTGTGGCTTTTTATTTCTGCTGAAGGATGCCTGAGAAATGCCTGGAGCCCTTCGCTGCATGAAGGGGACAAAAAGAGGTGAACTGCTTTGTCTATTGAGTATGACGTTATGCAATGATAGATCTTCCCAGATGACTTGTCAAGTACCTCTACTGAGAAGGGACAAACACAGAAAAAGGGCAGCATCACTTAATAAAATTTGCAAAACTGAAAGACAAGAAGAGATCTTTTGCAAGCCACTAAATGTTCCTTCATAGTTTTTTGCCTGACAGCTTGGCTGAGCAGCAATACCATGACCTGTCACAGGCTCCTGTGGAAAAGTCTCATCTAGTTCTGGGCTTTCATTTGCAGCTGGAACATTTTGTGAGATGCCTTTTGGTTTGCATGGCTGCTCATCAGGCAAATACACCAGCCAGTATTCTTAACCATAAGCAGATAACCCAACTAGTATTAACGGTTTAATGCTGCTTCCCTATTGCATACCATGGTACAGACTTAAACATGCACAGCATTAATTGAAATCATCCATAGGATCTGCAGCAACACTTCCTGAAACACTCTCCTACTGTTGGCAAGGGCAGAGCCCTCTGGGAGAGGTTTGAGCAAGTGTGGGTGATTCACCTGTGTCATACCTCCGGGCTGAGTTGTTTCCAGTCACCTCTTCCTGATTAACACCCTGTGAGGACGCTGTTATTGAGAAATCAGTGCATTGTTCCTGCTTAACCCTTGAGCTGCCCTTAAGAAACAGCAATGGCACTTTATATTTGAACCTGAGCTTAATCAGTGATAACTTGCAAGTATGGACATGTCCTAGGATATATGGTTCATTACCTTAGAGAAGTGAGAGCAATGGGATGCCCTGTTTACATTGTTTTTGCAGAATAAATTGTGGAAAATCCCTTTTCATTCTTAGGTGGATTGTCTCCTACTGAGGTTTCTCACTGCAGAGGGTTATCTTTTAGTGGCATCCATATCTGTGACAGGAGCAGTCATGGACAGCAGCCATCCCTCAGATGTAGGAGGAGGAAGATTGCCAAGTTACCCGGGCTCTCATCAGTCAGACTGAAGATGGACAGTTAGATATTCACTCATGTGTGAGAAGTAAATTGTCTTGGATCAAATCTTTCATATGTCTGGTAATTGACGAGCACCCAGAGGAAAATGGCATTTCTGGGAAGAGAAAAGAAGCAGCTCCTCTTCAGGTGTGTATGCATGTGACTTGGCTCCCTGAGATCTACAAGAGCCAGGCTTCCATGGCCCTTTCCTGCTAAAAAAGCCACACTGTTTATCCTTGTGCCTTTATAGCCATCGGACAGTGTCTCCTGGTGTTTGTTTCTCATTTTTTCCCCATGGAGATAGACCAGAGCAGCCTGTGGTATTCCTGCGAGGGCTGCAGTGTTTCAGAGGTGAGATCCTTCAAGCGGATGGACAAAACCCATGGGTTGTGTGGGCTCAAGTAGGTCTCCTGCCCTTCAGTGCACCAGAGCAGGGTGAAGAGTACAAAATCACTGGCATTTTGCAGGGGTTATTCCCTTTTTGCTTTGTTTTGTATGCAAAAGGAGACAGGGAACCTCATGGTAGTTGAGATGAATTATTTACCTCTCTTGCTTTTTTGAGCCTCGAGTGTCCATTTTTATGGCTGGACTGGGTTCTGAGAGTTGTTTAACATCTGGACAATTTTCTGACCCATGCAGGGACCTGCCATGGCAAAAATCCATGCTCCTATACAGCTAATGTCCATATATCCTTGTGCTGTTGTGGCTGGGGGCTTCTCCCCACTACCCAAAAAGACCCTTGTGCTGCAGCATATTTCTCTTCTGGATATCTCTGTACTGCTGATGTAGCCTGAAAACTTGAATGGAGAGTTCTACTCCTTGTGCTCAGAGTGAGACCCAGTGTCCTAACTCATTCATTGATCCACTGAAAATCAGCCTGCCAGTCTGCAAGGTGAGTCTGGAAGGTGCTATAAGGAGCCTGATCTGTGTTCAGTCTGCAAATGCCAAACACTGGTGTACGAAAGGACTGTGGCCCTGAGAGCTCAGGAGCAAACCATAGGCTCAGGAAGATTGGTCAAGCCACAATAATCCTTGACCTTGTCTCATTTTCCTGTTTGTGAATTACCTAAGAATGCATTTGCTCTTTTCAAAGGGTAAGTCAACCCTTTTTAACTAAAATTTGTGGTTCTTAGCTTTGCTTTTTTTAATGTCTAGAAGGAAGAGACAGAGCCATGGGAATAATAAAGCAGCATGACCATGAACACCATATAAAGGTCTAGAGAGGAGGCATGGCAGAAGACACAGCGAAGGTCAAACTCTACTGAACTTTTAAAATCTAAAATGGGATTTTCTGTGTATGTGTGTGTTCTTAGATGACCTTTGTTTTCGTAATGATCCCTCTTTAAAAAAATCTGAGTGCACAGGGGCCGAAAAGCTCTGCCACTGTTCACTCTTGTATTCCAGAAAGTCAGTGGAAGTGACCACTGCAAAGCAGGGCATGGTGGGAAGTGGGACAGTGGGGATAGGCAGTGGTGACAACACCAGCATCACACATTGCCAGACCCTGGTGTCCATTCCCATCGCCTCCTGTGTGCTGAGGTGAGTGCACAGGACATTTAGGCTGATCCAACTTTGGAGAGGTGATGTCACTACTTTGCTTTACATCACAGCACTGTTTAACAAACAGTTTTTCAGCTCAACAAGGAGGTGGACATGCATAGCAAAGCGTGGAAATGGGTTTAGTACTGTCACATGGGACACTTCAACAAGCACAGCTTTAACCACAGGGGCTTTGCTTACAGCTGAACCCACAGCTTCATTCCCTAAATACCCTTTGATGCTGTTTTCTCCCTTTTTCAAATGCTACTGCCTCCCACTCAGGCATAAACACCACAGAAATGTTGGCAGGACTTCTAGGTCATCTACATCCGCCTGCTCTGGGCTGCACTGTTAGAGTCAACAGTTCAGAGAGGGCACCACAAACTGGAAATGTTTCCTAGCAGAACAACAAGCAAATTTATGATGTGAGAAACAACTCACTAATCTTTTTCATAAAATATCCTGGATCCACATATGACATTTATAATCTAGCAGCAGTTAGCTCTCTGTCACATGTGGAAATTTAGTTTGCCTGTTCTTAGCTAATTGGTGTAAAGTAAATTAATACTTGTTATTTAATAGTAGGATGATGAAATATGGGTTACTCCACACTTGACTCTGTGTCCTAGATACTAACACATGAATTTTTTAATAGGATCCACTTTCCTTAAATTCAAAATCAGTCATGAGAGTGATAAATGAGGCTAATAATAAACAAACCTTGCAAAGACCTCTGGGACCTCCCAGAAACAAGGTTCAGATGGCTGCACAGTGATGGAGATTCCACACAGCTCACGTAGAGGAGTGACTGCCAAGTGTTAGCAGTCACACAGCGGCAGCTCCCAGAGGGCATTCTTTCACAATGCAGAACAGCCTCAGCCAAGGTAAAAGTATGTAACATCTGGGTTAGGAAGTCCCGTGGCTTCTCATTGCTTCATGTTAATATGTTTTCTCATGAGAAAAACTACTCTACACATGCCTGATTTTCATATTTGTCCTCCCCATGAGCCTGCAATGGTCCCAGGTTGAAGGCAGGCTACTGGGATTATTAACCAGATCAGCTGCTGCTGCTACAACTACCAAATGAAATCAAGCAGGCAGAATAGCAGTCTCCTCATTTTTAAGGTAATTAGCAATGGAGAAGATTTATGGTACCTGCATTTATTGACTGTTTAATTTATTGGGCAAATAGCCCTGTGACAGAAACAAATGTAAACTGAGAAGTATTCCAGTGAAAGATCAGGCTGGAAAATGTCTTTCAAACAGGAGCTGGAAAATGTTGCATGGAGGTGCAAGACTTTATCTTACAAACATCTGGTTCACCACTTACTTCTGTAGTAGTTGATGACATCCTGCATGTCACATAACCCTGAGTTTGACAGGGCAGCCATAGATTACAGGGGACTCTTGATCAGGCTTCAAGTGCATGCAAAACACTACAGTTTCTTCTCTGAATTGACTGGGCAGCTCAGAGGGCAAACTTATGGATTTCTAATCATTATAGATGCAAGAAAACAAGGATCTAGAATTATTATGGGTCATTAATAATGATTATCTAGATGCCTTACAAAATATAGGTGCAAAAAGGTCTCATTCCCCGATCTACAGTGCTGCAATGCAATATCCACCTATTTCAGATGTAGGGAAAGGCTGAGGGAATGACAGGCTGCCGGCTCCAGCCCTTCAGGCTGTGGCCTGGCACGGTGTAACAGATGGAAGCCAAGGGCAGATGTGTCCTCTCATGGTATGTATTTCCCATGTCCCTTCCTACCAGGACCTAGGGCTAAGATGGAGGGAACCTCACAGGGAGCTCCCTCAGCAGCTGGTGTGTACTTGTGAGGGAGAAATGACATTTTGGAGCCAGGCATTTGGCAGGCTGGGATTTAAAAACATGAAGGGGTTATTGCAGGGAGTTCACAGTCACATGTCATACACAATGTGGAAAAGATGTCACGAGGTTATCAATGAGGGGAGGTCATTAGCCAAGGGTGACATGTATTTTGGTAGATGATTGCCAGCTGAAATGACCATCTGTGTCAAATCAAATTAAACTGGCCATCAGTACACTTGTCAGTCAAAGAAATGAAAAGAAATGAGGAAAGAAAGGCTTTATTTTCTGAACTGCCAGTTCACTTCTACAGCTCTGAAAGCCTGGGGTCACCACAAAATGGACGGTGAACATATACTTGCAACATTCAGGCCATCTCTACAAGGTTAGGAGAGTTCTTAGTATGCTAAAAATTCAGAATAAAGCTCAAATACTTTTACTGGCAGCATGCTTGACAGTTGGCAGGATCAAAATCTCTCTGACTATTTTTAATAACTAATCCATGTCTATGGCTGAACCCAGTTAAAAATTAGTTTTGCAAGGAAGAGAAATTTTTTCTTCTCATGAAAAAAGGCATTACTCTCAATGCAAAGTACCCTACCTCATTAACAAAACCAACCAAACAGAAAAGCTAAGCTTGATTTCGGCAAAAGAAAAATCTCTTTGTGGGAGGTTTCTAATTTTCTTTAACAAAGACAGACAACATAGTTTTATGACTGTCCTTAATGAATGAAAAACCATCTCCCACTTGCTCCTTCTTTGATGGAAGCTATTTCAGCCATATCTACATGAAAATGTCTTTTCCTGTGAAGAATGAAGCTGGAGGATAAGGCGCGTGTCAGCCTAGTCCTTTTGCCTGTGCCATTCTAGTCCCTCAGGCCTCAATCTGTTGTTTATTGATTTGGCTAAGAAGAGGTGCTATGGAAAGGGAAAGACTGCATAGTTTGTTTTTCCACCTGAAACACAGGATTCTCCTATTGTCTCTTGGCCTGAGTAGCTGTGTTTGGTGCTCTCTCTCTTGCCTCATGCAATGAGGACTCCCCATCCTATTTCAGTCTGCTGAAATCACCACCTTCTCCTAGAGTGCTGCAATTAAAGCAGCTTAACGAGTTTGCCTATGTCAGTCAAATTTTGTTCAGTGGCATGTAAACTAAAGTAATTTATCCCACAGTTGCTGTGGATTAATGCACAGGATCAACTCCCGTTGCTCACCTTATGCCTGGTAACAGGCACTAAGTTGCCGTCGTTGGATGCTGTGTCTGAGCCCTCAAGCCCTGGGGAAACAGCCCCAGCTGCTGCACTGATGCCAGTGTGTTTCCTGTATAATTGTCTGACATCATCTGGCCAAGAGTGGCCAGATTGGACGCCTCAGTGGGAAAAGGAAGAAACCTTAGGCATGACACAGACTGCCTCTCTTACAGATCACATCCCATGTACCAAAGCTTAAATCCTGAAAGTTGTGATCATCTTCTTTTCAATCTTCCTCTTTCATTTTTCAGGATTAAATTTTCTCAGTCCAGTTATTCTTTTTCATCCTGGAAACATCTCCCTCATTAAAACCTCCAAACAGAGGAGAATATCTATGTGACACCACTGAGAAATGCGGGTTGTCTGTCCCTGGCCACCAGCTAAACCACTGTTTGGGCACTGCTGGCTTTCCACAGGCTTCCTAGGGTTTTACTGAAGTCTCAACTTAGAGTTTAGACCAAAATAAAAAAATAAAAAAAGGTGATCAACAGTTATGAACAGAAACTCTGCCAGCCTAGGTCACATTGAAATCCTGATGTTTTCCTATTTATCTTGGCTGAAGACATTTATTGACCCCTTTGATTATCTTAGCTTTGAAGATCTATCATTTTGGTGGTTTGTGGGGGAAATTGATGTCCTGATAACACAGATCCCATCAGTGGAAATTTTGCTGGGGAAGAACTCACTGTAGCAAATCAAATCTTGAACAGCAACCAGCTCCCCACATCTGTAAGTATTTGCTTTAGGGCTAAAATATTTCACACTCAGTGCAAACCCACATGTAGTTAGAAAACTATAGGAATATTCCCACAAATATCCAGTGTCAGTGTTCAATTTGTGCCAGGTCTGAGGATGAAAGCCTCTCTGCAGTGCAATAGTAGCATGCGTCTTAACCTAGGAGGGTTTAGAGAGTGTGAGCATTACGAGAGTCTTTCTCTGAAAATACACAGAAATGTACTTCTGGAGGAGTACAGTGAAGTATATTTTCACATAATGTCCATGAATATTTGCTGAAATCGGATTTTGAGTTGACTGTCACAAAGAGCCAGACAAGACATCCAGCTTTTGGTGCTGATCCCCTACAGTCAGACAACACAAATGTAACATTCAGTAGTGTTGGCCCAGGCAGTTTGAACTAGAAATACTCTTTAATGCTTGCAAAGCAATTAATAAGAAAATACTCCCGGGCTCCGGGCTAGATTGGGGAGTTTCATTTGCAATAAGCTATTCATATGATAGATGTTTCATTAAAAATTAGTCTACACCATCCAATCACAAAGCGTTTCTTGTTAGGGAGTCAAAAAAAGAAGAGAAAGGGAATAATTTTCATTATAATTATGGCAAGAAGACTATGAATGATGATGCACTGAAAAACTTTACATGTTTCTGTACAGTAAAAATTAGTCTCACCTTTTCCCCCTGCTCTTTCATAATTTAAAACTCACTTGCTTTTAAAAGTTCAAGCCTGCCATGTATTTAATCCTCACTGAGAGCTAGTGTAGATGACATGTTTGAAAATAATTGGGTTTAGGAATAAGAAAGTTATCAGTGCTGAAATTTGCTGCCTTCTTTTAGAGAAGACATTCTCTAGAAGATGTTCCCTACAAGACAGGAAATTCTTTCACTGATCCCATTCTTGCAAGTGGATTTAGTAAAACACAGCTCAAAGCGGTTCCATTATAATTTGACTTGAATACAAACTTTGTTTTTATTGTCAACTTTTATTATCTACCACTATACAAGCTTCCTATTATCTTAATGGCACAGCACCACTGATGAAAATCTGTTTCAGCTGATCATTCTTGCAGCCACCTCAGCATTACTACAGTCAAATAACTATCTAAATTAAAAGAATGATAAGAGTGAATATCCAAGCACTCAAAAGTTTGAAAAGTTGAGTAAAACTTAGAAACTGTATCTTTATGTTAAAAAATAGGCTTAATTTATGCCATGGCACGCTATATTTTCCAAAAAAGTGTTGTCCAAATACACCATTATTCAATATTTTTTGACGGAAAATAAAATGTTCAGCACACATTACAAAACACCAAATGGAATCTTATTTAATCTTCTCCTGGATGTTTCTAACACATTCAGACTTTAATACTTGAGCAGAGATAAGGCAATGATACACTTATTTCCACAGCACTGTGAGGGAAAAGTGGTAGAGGCAGTAAAGTCTTGCTTGTGAATTAAGTGATCTTGAACACCCTATCTACACCTTCAGTATTCACATAATTGTGTTCAGATTGTAGTTCCATCTTAGAAATGCAGTCCTGGAAGGGCTGCCCTAGATGATGCAATCTGTAGGTTCACAGAGACATCCAGTAGCTCAAGGAGCCAACTGTGACCCTAGCTGAGGGGAAGGGGTGAAATCTCCACTTCATGGTCTTGGTTATTCTGAGTAAATTCAGTGGGTCTGGGTTGGGGAAGCTGCTGCATTTTTGAGCCTTTTTCTGTTACCTGCATAGGTTTCCTGACAGAGGAAATGTGCAGGATGACACAGATGGCACAGGACATGAAAAATATCATCTGGAGAGAAAAAACATTCTTAGATCTTACAGCCCTTTGGTCAGCCTTCTGTCTTTTTAGCACCATCCATATCTTGAGTCAGTTCTCAACATAAGGAAATACTTTATGCTCTCTAACTGTGTTTCTTTCCCTTTCTACACTGCTTTTGTAATGTCATCAAAAAGACAGTCAAGCTTTGGGGATGTTGGGAAAGCAGGTTAACACAGGCACAGATGCATCTGCTGCCACTACCTCTGTGAGGCCCCAGAAGCTTTCACAGCTCAGATAATTATCACAAAATTGGTTGTTGCCAAAGCTTCTCTATCTATCATTTACGGTATTTCAAATGAGAAATACATAAAACAAACATAATATCCTCCAGGATAAAGGCACACAACTACCAAAGATCAGTGACTTATAAGCAGCCAGGAAAGCAAACCTTTCTGGAGATGCTGTTATGTAGAACAACACATAAACTCAGTTGAAATGTCTGACACATATAAAAGTTTGCAGGAAAGAGTCCCAGGCATAGATAGAACTGCTACAGCCAAGTCCCTTCTCTGAACACCTATTCATAAAAGTAGGTCCCCAGCTGCAAGAACCATTGCCCCAGGAAGTAAAAGATGCATTGCAGAGATTTTGATCTGGATAGGCCGTTGTTCACTCCCTTGGTTTCATTCAGTGCTGTTAAAAATACCCTACTGCATCCTGGAGGTAGCGAATGAAAGAAAATTTGTGCCTATCTTTTACACATTAGTTGTCTATGACTTTGAAACATACACAGAGGTTCTTCTGAATGTGTATGTATGGGTATTTTATATATACAGGTCTTTGTATGTATATGTGTATGTATACACACATAAATGTACATAGTGTGCATAATAGACATTGGCCAAGTTTGTTGTAACAATTATATGGAACAATTAAAGAGAGTCATGATACACTGGCACAGGTTACCCAGGAAAGCTGCAGTTGCCCCATGTCTGGAGGTCTTCAAGGCCAGGCTGGATGGGGCTTTGAGCAACCTGGTCTAGTGCAAGGTGTCCCTGCCCATGGCAGGGGGGTTGGAACTGGATGATCTTTGAGGTCCCTTCCAACCTGAACCATTCTATGACTATGATATGATTCTGTGAACTACAGGACTCTATATGAGACTGGTAATGCCAAGTAAATGTCAGTAATGACAGTGCTGACAGGTTGATGAAAATAAAGGTTTCTCTGCCACTGAGCTGGACTTTCAAGTATCTGTCTGACTGCACATCTAGCTGTCTATCTAGATACACACAAATTAAATAGGTCAACAAGTTTCTTGCAAACCCTAATAGCTTTGACATGGCAAGCATGCACTAGACAAACACCTGTGAGGATAGTTACTGATGGAAACCAGATGTTTTGTAGCCAGTGGGTGAGAACACACTGCAATGGGTCAGAAAGTGTGCTCATATATATGTATAAAATGTAAGTATTCCACAAGGAATGACTCACAATGTTTGTGTTCTTCCTGCTGGACAGTTAGCCCTCACTGGCAATATTTTGTCTAGCAATACAGCATGGTCCAACAGTTTTGATGTTTGATACAGTGACATCTCTAAGGGTGAGTTGAGTCTCTAGCCAGACAGGTCAGGAGGTGAGGTAGAGGCTGAAGGAAAGGCCAGACACAGCCCTGCTACCTGCAGGTGGATGTTTTTAGGCCACTGCTCTAGCCCACACAGAAGTTATTCTGCTACTTCTAAACTCCACAGATGCAGGTTATGGAGACGGAGGGAGGAACAGAAGGATTGCACCTCCTGTTCTTGTGAGTTTGTTATCCCTGTTACTCACTGAGTTCTCATAAAGGATAGCAAAAAGGAAAATGGTGATCTTCTCCTGCAAACAATATAAGATGTATATTGTGCCTCAAACAGGATAGACTGTTCCTCAGACAACAGATCTCCTACCATAGCACCTCAGGGCAGCCCCTCTGATCATTTCCACTTCATCAAGATATTTTTCCTTTCTACCAGAGCAGCCACAATATTTGTAGTTGGCGAAAGATCGCATAAAGGGCTGCTGACACCTACAGATGGCTACATGAGTTATGGCACAGAGCAAACTAATCAGAGAGATATGCACAGCAGATTTTATTTCCCCATCTGTGAGATCCATATTGGGCTCCATATTCCTTTAAAAGAGAAATTAAAACCTTCGGCTGTGTCTGGAAAATTGCTGAATGACAGCATGGGGAATAGGGTGTTTCTCATTGATGGGGCTGTCTACTAAATAGGAGCTAGCTTTAGTCAGCTTACCTGTGCTAAACAAGAGTAGATTAATTGACTACTCATCAGTTCACATCCCTATGGCGAGGTGTAGCTCCTGGACCCTGGTGCAAGGAAGGAAATGGGATTCCCCACTCCAGCTGTTTGCTTACACCCTTCCATCTTCAGCCCAGCACCTGAATCTCCTGTGTCCTGAGGTCACTGTGCACTTGAATATCTCAACTTGAGAGACAAGCTGCCGTTATGGGCACAGTATGGTAATCTGGTAAAAATCAGGCATTTCACAACACAATTGTGGTGCTTGGGTTCATTACCACCCAGCTCTTTGGCAAACATCACTGCCACGTGCTGGAGCTGCTCTTCAAGAACTTCTCATTGTTCAGAAATTGCAGAGTAGAGAGTACAAAGGCTTTGTTGTCCCGAAGAAGGTGAACTTGTCTTTAACAAATGAGTCCTCTGGAAAAAAACAACTAGACCATCTTACCTCAGATCCTCAGATTCAATTACCATTTTGTGGAAGCCCTGATAACTCCAGTCATTTCTCGAGAAACAGCACCTACCTGTGTGAGCACACACATCACAGCAGCCACCCTGCACAGGACTGTGTGCTCACACACAGCTAGTGCTAGTTCCCATGTGCACAGACCTGGTGCATGCATCTCCACACTCACATGCCATAGGTAGATACCACACCTACGTGTCTCCTCGCAGATAAATGAACAACTTCCAGTACGCACACGTAGGCGTGGGTAGTATGCGTGTCTCCCTCCCACGGGCATTGGTGACTGTGTGCCTCCCTTCGCATGCATGCATAGCCCAGATCTGCAGAAAAAGGCTGGAAGCTGGCATTGGCAGCACCCTGCTCTTCCTGAAGGAAGAGCTGATGTGTGTAATAGCTCCAACAGAAGCAGGAGCGGGCAGCTCATCCCAGCAGTACACTGCAGTTTCCTAGGTAACTGAACTTGAAATAAGGTGATGTCTGGAACTGGGTCTTATCAAATCAATTTGCTGAAGGTGCATACATGGGGGGGGGGCTGGGGGGGTGGGTGGGAATCTCCTCATATAGGATCCTACTGGCCGTAAAAGCCAACAATATACCACTTATTTTTTTTGGTAGTTGAGGAGTTTGTTGCCTTTTAATGATCAGCAATGACATTTTCCCATTGAAGCCATCTGTGTGGGTAGGGATGAGTAGAAAATATGACTGTGCATGTTATGCATTATTTACACAAGGCCACAGCTATGTGCTTTGCAGACAAATGAAGAGAAGAATAGTCCTTTCCCTGAGGGGGCTGCATGATGAACATAGGTTCCACTTTGCTTATTTCTGGTACATCACCTTACCTGCTTCAGCAGCCCAAGTACAGCAGCCAAGTGAAGAAGGATAAGTTTCCTCTTCTGCCATAGAGTTCCCAAACTATGGTGGGCTACATGTTTGAGACAAGATCTACAAAAATATTTGAGTGGTTACCTGAAGTGTCTGGGTGAATCTGAGATCAGTGAGTGGGAAAGCAACTTCTCTTAGAAAATGAGACTTAACTTCTCTGGGTGTACCTCTGTCCAAGAAACCTAAATAAGATGAGGGCATGTGCCTGGGGTCTGGAGCACATTTGCCTTTGCTGTCAAATTACACCCATTATGCTCTTGGCTTGCGCCAGGCACCACTCAATCAAGCAAGTCCTAAGAACTGCCTGAGCATGACACAGGCCAGGCAACGTAGGAAGTGATACAGAGTGTGCCACTGTATGGCCTCCTGCACTGTCCTCCAGCAGAACTTCTCCTCGTGCAGCCCTCTTGCTCTCACACTAGTCCTCAAATCACCCTGAATTCAGCATCATCCAGTTAAAAAACTCCTCACTGGAAGGAGCTGCTTTTAGCCATTTTTTAATTAGACAAGACATTTACAGTTTTTCCAAGGTCCTAAAATCCTCCACCCCACTCCAAGCTACCTGCTGATCCCGTGCTGCTTGTACCTGACCTGTGTCAGAGACTGCTAATTTCCAGACGTGGCATCTCTCTTTTCCACTGGGACAAGATTAATCTGGCATGGCCAGCTGCCACTATGCCTCTGGCGGGGGCACTGGGCGTCCACCCGTGGTTCCAGGGGCTGACCGGGCTGCTTCGGGGGTGCGGGAGGGCTGGCGAAGCTCCAGCAGGTTTTCACCTAACCCACTGATGTTCCAGGCGTGCCGAGGAAGGAGAGACAAGTGGAGGGGCTTCCCANGGGAGAAACCAGATACCGGGGGCGGGGGGGGATAGGGGGGACGGGGGCGGTGAGACAGCAGTGCCTGACCGTGAGGAAAACTGAAACCTGGCCATAGCACACCACAACAGCCAGCCATGCTTCTGCTGGCTCCAGCCCAAAGGAGGCAGCTGTCCCCTTCCCCTTGAGCCTGGGGAAACTGCAAAAGCATCATCAAAGACATAATCTTTTACAGGCTGCAAAAGCAGAAGCAGCACCCACATATCCAGAAGCCACAAACTTGGGGGTGAAGCCTGCAGACACCAGTTTCAGAGCCTGAGCATGCCTGGATGTCCCAAGAATGGGACAGGGCAGAAGGGACTGGGGCATGTACAAGAGGCATGTGGTCTCCCCCAGGCTGTTCATGCCACAGCCTATGCCTGCTAAATTGTGGTCCCATTCAACAGTGACCCTGTAAGCCACCACAGCCCACATGGTGCTTCTGGCCTGGGGGGCACCAGACAGCTCTGGGAATGTTTGTTACTATTATTAACACAGATATAGTCTGTGCCCATCTGCAGCATTTCCTGTCCCTCACCGGGGTGTTGTGAGGACAAGTACCTTAAAAGACTGAGTCAAATGGGACATCAGAGTAATGGAGATCATAAAAGCACTGGTTATAACAGCAGAAGATGATGACACATCAGTGCCTGTCCTTCCATCACGGTTTTTTTTAGTGTGATGTTTCTAATACCTGTGATAGACCAATGTCTAGGACAAAGGTCCCCAAGGAGGCTGGTAGAGCAGGTCCAGGAATGTTTTGTGCTGTTGCTGCTACTGCATTCAAAGGGACACACAGAGGATTTCAGTAATCTGAGCATCCCACTTCAGTCTGAATGCACTCTGCATTTAGTTTCTGCTTTTTCTAAGTGTATTTGGCAGTGGTATGGGATCCAGAGCGGTGCTACATTTTGGGCTGTGGAAACTGCAAGACAGAGAAGACAACTGAGCACCCCAGAGCATGGCCTGCTCTGTATCCCCTGCACCATGTGCCCCACAACTGCCTGGCAAAGCAGTTCCCACATACTGGCAGGCAAATTGCTCTGATATGGGATTCCCAGGTGCTTTGGGATGTTTGACCATCATGCCTGCAGGTTCAGCATCCTGGCAGCCCCTGGGTCCAGTATTAAGGACAGATGGCCTCAGAGTTTTCCTTAGCTTGCAGCATCCTGCAAAGCTGCTCAACACCCCAGGGTGTCAGAAGTCTTTAAAAGACAGGACTCTATTCTAGTTTATCCAGTGGCAAAGCAGGCTGGAGCAGCTTAGCAATCTGCAGTATCCATTAGCAGAGATGCTATGTGATTTCCAAGGATGAATCCATGTTCCAACAGTTTCTTCCAAACTAAATTAGCTTTGCAATATTTGATTGCAAACCACAGCAATTAGCGGATGGCTCAGGATCAAGTCAGGGACCTGATGTGACCGCAGTCAAATGTGGAGGACCACTTCATCTTCCAGTTTGGTACGGTGTCATCTTAATGCAAGTGGGGCTTTGGGTTTGCTTTTAACTGATGTCTAAACCAAAAAAAAGGAGGGATCTATTTTTATTTAGCAAGATATGCAGAAGCGTTATCAGCAAAAATATTGCCTGCAGTGTAGAGATGTTACATTTCATTTCAGGCAAATGCTGTTAAGGCTGCCTGGGATGTGACAAAACATCTGACTGATTGTTCTCCAAGTGCTGCTCTGTAGCCCTTGGAAAATCAACACATTAAGTTTTCGCTATAGGCAAGCAATTAGGAATAGAACCATTCAAATAAAATCAAAATCAAATCTGGAGAGAAGACTGCAGAACACTTGCTTGTCGCTTCACCTCAGAAAGTTTCATTACTGCTGTGCTCAGCACCAGCATGGCCAGCCTTGGACAGTACACTTGAAGATGGAGTTCACAGAGGAAGGCTGAAATCCTGGAGAGGGTTCAGTGGTGAGCCTGAAAAAAATGTTCACAGGTTGGTAAGCATCTGTTAGGGTGGAATATTCTGTGCATCAACCCAGCCCGCCCTGGGTACACATCCTGCAGTACATGACAGGGTCCTCATCCCCTTCCCATCTTCCTTGGCGAGACAGATGGAGAGGTTTTCTGGCCAGTGAGTTCACCTGGGTTTTTCTGGTGCAGAAGCAGAGCACAGAATGGGGTGGCAGGGGCAGGCAGTGTGCACATCCATGCAAAAACAGGTCACAGCCCAGCACTCACCCAGGCCCAGGAGTCAGAGAGTGCTCATGGGTCTCCTGGCTAACCCACGGCTTTAGGGCTCAAGAGAGTGAGTCAACTGAAAAATCAATGTAGTGCCTTTAGTGATGCTCAGAGTCCCAGCCCCAAGGAACAGAGTTAGGAAAAGAGTGTGCCCTCTAGCCAGCACACCAGCATGAAAAAAGTCAGACTGTTACCAGCCACACAAATAAAAAAAATAAGAACAAGTAATGTATATTTAATAGAGAAGGAAAAAAATCACGAAGGGCAGTGGTGGATTCTCCTATTCCCTTCTCCATCTAAGATCAAGTTGGTCAGTTTCTCTCAAAATATATGCTCTAGTTCAATAACAGCTCTTGCACTGAAGTAGGAATTTAGTTCAGTGAAGTCCTGAGGTCTGTGCTGTGGGCAAAGTCTTACTGAACTGCCATAATGGTCTCTTCTGGTCTTTAAAAGTGGGTGGATCCCTATTTTGTCCTTTCCCTTTCATCCAGTCTCATATTTCACATTTGTTTCTTTTCAAGTCATTTTATGGCACTCACACGAAGTATCTGAGTGCTTCACAAGCTATGAATCACTTCTGATTCAGACTCCCTTGATGAAGTCTGCCATCCCTTTCTCTCACATGCAGAACCAAAGCTCTGAACATAGAAGTCCCAACTTGCACCAACAATGAATCAGAGCCAAGAAAACCTTATCCTGTGAGATCTGCTCCTGCACCACCACCTCACCAGTATCAAATCATCTAAGTCTGTCTTTTCCTTTCTAAAAAGAAGTTGCAAAGCAAACTGGATAATGTCTTTAACTGCAGTTTTTAATAGGGCAGCATCTCCTACTGCCTCTTTTCACAACCTATTGGCCTGAGAGGCTTCCCAGATGCCCATTTACCTCCGACAGGAATCAGAGGGGGAAGGCAGATCTGCACTTTCTCCACTTATCTTATTCCTGGACCCAGACAAATGTTTAAGGGAATAAGAGGGTGAGCTTGCAGGGGTTGTGTGAAACATGCAGCTCAAGAGAAACTATTGCAAAGTAAGCAGAGATGGCTGTGTGGAGCCATCTTCCAGTACGCTGGTACAGAAACCATGCCATATTCCCAGTCTGAGAAACACATTAAGTCTGAAGAAAGGACCCCTGTCTTGCAAGTGTGGGGAGGAGGCAAATGACAGGTATGAAGGTGGAGATGGAAGTCTCCTGGACTTGCACTGGAGTAAAGATGTGTTTGCCTCCATCACATACTGCTGCACCCTTGTGCTCCATTTTTGTTTATATACACCTTATCAGCTGCAGCAGTGCTCCTGGAGAGACAAGTTTGCTATTTATGGGCAGTACATCCCTCGACTGCAGGGCAGTCTGAACATTCCAGCTTCTCCTGCGGCTGACAATCACTTCTCCATCTGAACCAGAGATATGGACACTCTTGTGTCCATGCAAAGGAAAAAAGAAAGGGATATTGCTTCTGAGACCCAGCCTCTATCTCTCTCCATATGGGAATAAGCACAATAGTTATTTCTGTGTTCCTCTCTTTTAAACTTATGTGGTGATACTTAACCTAGAAAGTAAACAACAGTGGCTGGTATGCTGAAATGCTCTAGTAGTTAATCAAGGTGCCTAAAGCATATGTGAATATCTCATGTCTGAACAACAAAAAAAAAATCTCCTGTAGAGCAAGGGGTCTAAGTCTGAGCTCCAGATACCCAAGTGATGGCAGTGTGGACTGAGGTAATTCCCATCTCAGGGTGTACATCTACACTGAACTCACACTGTCCTTTCATTTCTTCATCCCTCTCCCATTTCCTGAGCAGTTCCCAGGAGGATTCAGCTAAACAAGTTCCACTTTAGCTCATTCTGAGGCAGAAATGCGCACAGTTGATGTTTCTGAAAATGTTGTTAAGGATGAAGGAGAAGTCCGGAGATGACCTTAATGGATAATCTATTCCAGCTACCATCTCCTCACAAAATGTATCCCAGTGCTTGGGAAAATTTTAGAAAAACTCTTCTATTTTGTCTAATATTAATGTCTCTTGCTGCAATTTGACTTCTTGTCCTATTCACTGCAGAGCTGACAGATTATATGAGGAACACCTGGTAAAATACAGGCTAGAGAACTGGGCAGTGAGATGAACTGAAAACTGGCTGAAGTGCCAGGCTGAAAGGATTGCAGTCAGTGGCATGGAGTGCAGCTGGGGACCAGTCAGCAGGGGTGAGCCCCAGGGGCTAGTACCAGGTTCTGTACTGCTTAACATCTTCATTAATCACTGCCACTCTGGGACAGAGAGTACCCTCAGCAAGCCTGCAGGTGACACAAAAGTTAAGGAAGCAGCTGATGCACCAGAGGGTTGTGCAGGGACTTTGACAGGCTGGATAAATGGGCTGGTGGGAATCCCACAGGGTTCAGCTAAAGAAAGGGCAAAATCCTGCCACTGGGAAGTAATAAACCCATGCCCCAGTAGAGGCTGGGGGGATTTCTGTTTTGGTGGAAAACAGCTTTGCAGAAAAAGACCTGGGAGTTCTGGTGGATACCAGTTTGCCCTTGTGTCAGCAACATGATTTTGTGTAAAAAAACCCAAGCCTTCTGGTTCGCATTCAGGAAAGCAATGGCAGCAGGTTGAGGGAGGTGATCTTTCACCTCTGCCCAGACCTGGTGAGTCATATCTGAAGCACTCCATCGACACCTGGGTTTCCCAGTAACAAAGAGATGTGCACATCCTGGAGCAAATCCAGGGATGGGCCACAAAGATGATTAAGAGATGGGAGCATCTAACATATGGGGACAGATGGAGTGAAATAGAACTGTTCAACCTGGAGGAGCAGAAGCTCAGAGGGATCTTCTCTATGTGTATAAATACCTGATTGTTATTTATGCATGGGAGAAAATTTGGAAGACAGAGCCAGACTCTTCTCTGTCATGCACAATGGTAGGACAAGAAGAAATGTGAACAAACTGAGGTACAGGAAATTCCATTTAAATATAAGAACAAAACCTTTCCAAGGGGGATTGAAGACTGACACAGGTTTCCCCAAGAGGTTGTGATGCCTCTGTCCCTGGAGATACTCAAAACACAACAGTACATGTCCCTCAGCAACTTTTTTAGCTAACTGTACTCATAAGAGGTGCTTGGACTAGATGAGCTCCAGAGGTCCCTGCCACTCATCAGTTCTGTGGTTCTGTGACTGTATTTCCTTCCTCTCTTGCAGGAGCTTTTCTACATTTTTGAAGGTAATTTTCTTATGTCTCACTCATCTCAAGTTAGTTCAATATTTCTTCAGAAGAGCTATCTCGTTGTGGGTTTCCGGAGCTTCTTCAGTCAGTCTGTGCTCTGCTCCAAGTGCAGTGTCCTGCACAGGATGCAGCGCAGTAGCTGAACCTGAATGATAGCAGTAAATTTCGGAGTTAACAGGCCACAGGGAAAATCAGGTGAGAAGACAGATCTGAAAGAGAGAAAAGGCAAGCAAGCAAACAACAGCTGCTACCCACCCACTGAGTGCCAGCACACAGTTAAAAATTTCTGTTCTAGGTGTTACAGGTGAGATATCTTCAGAAATCTTCCAGAACTTTATGCTATACCTGTTTGGGAAAGAATGTGTTTGGCTTGGCTTACCCCTGCTACTCTCCCTTAATATTAAGTTCTTAAATTTTTCCTTTTTAAAAAGCAATGGATTGGGCATCAGCCTTTTTTTCCAAATGCATTTTGTGCCATCCCCTCCTTTAAACCCCAGCCCCCTGGGAGCTGACAGCCCTGTCACCTCACCCGGAACCCAACTCCCCCTGTGCACCTGGCAGAGGACTAGATTTTCAGAGGGCAGACAATGCTGGTGAGCTCCCCTGCACTGTGCCTGTGAGCTTGGCAGGAGGTGGACTCTTCCCAGTACTCCAGAAGCCAGGACAGGAGCCAAGAACCAGGAGCAAGAGCAGCCAAAACAATCAACTTCAGTGTGCTGTACTCTAAAATATATGAGCATGTGTCAAAGTAGGAAGGCTCGCAACAAGGGGTTGTCTTGGGCTGGCTTGTTTATGGCTTCATTCCTCACCCTGCCTCCTCCCTCATCTCTGCTGCCAAATGCAGGTACAGAGCCCTTTTCAAAATACAGTAGAAACCAAGGGAATAAAAATTCTTGAAGTTATTCAAATATGAATTCCTCCCGCATAAAAAAGGCCACCCTCTTAGTACCCTGTCAGCCTATGCACTGACAGTTGTCACCCCTGCAGAGCAGGCACCAGATGGGTAAAGGAGGGAAGTTGCGCTTTTCCTTCTCTAATAGCTGCATTCTGAAAACATAAGGAGGTTGTTTTGAGCTGCTTGATGGTTTCTGCCTGCTGTATTACTAAAGGAAGGCCAGTGAGCAGCACAAGAAGTGCTTCAAAATGAAGTTATAAACTGAGTGAAAACAAGAGAGATTGCTCCCGGCACAAGATGACAGAAACCAGTGACCCCCAATGACCCCAAGGTATTTAGTTGTGAATAAATCTGTACATTTCAGTATAGTCCCAAATCATACTGCCCAATTTAACCCAGAGAAGGTTTTCAGACCTGCTAGCCTGCTTGAGCAGTATCACTTCAAACCAAAGAGGCCATTCCCCAAGCCAAGCTGCAGCAAAGTAACTCTTTGGTTTTGGAGGGAATATTTTTATGTTGTTTGTTTGTTTGCAGCTTTGTTCTTACTTCCCCTTCCTGCCCTCCTCCTCCCTACCCCTCATCCCCCCTCAAATAGACAAAATCAGGTATCTTATTATTTGGAAATGATTTAGCAATATGTTTGCGAAATTAGAAAGGGGGAAACCTTAACTAAACGGTGATATATCTACTCTGATATTGCATGTATCTATGTTTCTTGGCTGGTCTTAGCTGCAATTTTTCTCTGTGTGCTTATTCTAAATGTAAATATCTTGGTGTAGTACCAATGTGCACTTGCATAAAGCAAGAACATAAGACCTAAACATAATGCAGATGTAGGAATCTACTAAAAATGTGTCATTATTTTGAGTAAAGCACAATAATAAAATCAGAATTTAAACCCTCTCCTCACAAATGTGGAAGGAAGGAGTCAGTTTAAAAGCTTTTTCTCTCTCACCCCTGATCTTGCAGGCCTGTTAGTTAGCAAGAAGACATCTGGTAATCAATCTTCCAGTAGAAGGTGTTTTAGCTCTTTGTCTGCTTGTTTGGTGACAGTGGCAGAACTTCAAGTGTTGTGGTGGGTTGGCAACACTCACTCTGGGGATCTGAGGTGCTGCTGGGGACTTCTTGAGTTGTGTCTTGCAGAGCAGACCATCAGTTGTGTCAACCTCATTCTTGGACATGTGAACTTATGGACCTTTCTTTACTTTCTGGTTCAAGCTTTCATTGAAACTCCACCAGGAAGCACATCACAGGGAACAACAAGGATTATCCCTCTGCTCTGCCTGCTGCAGAAGACAAGACCTCCTTGGCTTCTCCTCTAGGTAAGGTGCTCTCTGTAGAGGTGTAGGTGACACCTCGAGCCTTTAGCTTTCCTAAGAGCATTGGGAATGTTCACTGGGATGCTGCACTTTTTTTTCCTCTACTAAACTTTCCAAGATTTACTGAGACCTGAACTATTGAGAGATAGTGATAAATGTTAAGTCTGTCCTCCTTTCTTTCCTTCCATTTTTACAAATTGCAGGCTCGGTACTCCTGAATTAGGGTACCCATTTCCAGAATAGCAACAGCTGATTTCAATCTCCAATGTATTTAATGAGAAATTATAAATTAATAGGCCTTCTTCATGGAAGATCTATGCCAAATCTGTGAGGGATCCTTAAGAACTGCATGGTCAAAATAATTGACTGTCTGTATGGCTGTAATAAACACAATTTAATCTAGGAATATCAGGACAGTCTAAAATATATTAAAAAGCCCCCCAACAAAACACTGAAATCACATGGCAAACGGGTTTAATGTGTCCTCGGCAGACCTGGCTATGCCAAATTTAATTAAGGAGTTCTATTTGTGTCAATAAAGTATCATCCAAGGTAAAATAAAAGTCATTCAATTTGTTAAAATTCAATTTTATTTAGATGCACAATTAGTGGGTTTACCCTATTGCAAAATAATTCAGGCAAGGAATCAATGTTAGCACTGAGTACAACTGAGTTTACAAACAGTCTTCTGACACTAACGGGCTACAGGTAAGGACAGAATGTTTTATATAAATGGCATATTTCTCTTTCATACACACACACAGACAAATAGATATCTCTGTAACCATTTTCTGAAAATCATTACCTGGATGCCACTGTAATACTACTAAAAATAATAACTGTTTTCTTACAGAAATTGCTGAAGGCGGCTTCAGGAATGAGACAAAGTAAGAAAAAAAGAAAAATACAACATTCATAATCTTGTCTGCCTGCATCTGTCCATTTTTTGAAAGGCTATGCTTTAGCCCTGTGTTGGTTTTTTACCATTATTCAGTAAAATATGGATGAAACCAGATGAAGAAAATGGTACCAAGAACAAGCCTAATGGACTCTTGCAAGTTAGCTCTTCACCATTACTTTGCTGCAGCAAGGATGGAAAACATTTCCAGTGCTGCCAGCTGGGCCAGGATGCCTCCTAACCTGTGGTAGAAGCCTGGGTGTGGAGGATGGGCAAGATGTGCTCAGGCATATTTTATCCAGGAGGCCTTGATAAACCCACCAAAAGGTGAATCACAGTCCAGAAGGATAATTGTTATCACTGGGAAATTGTCACATCACCTAACCTGAGACACCCAGTAGGTAATTAAGGCAGTAGCTGCCTAATGTGTCTGCACCAGCAAATCGGGTCACTCCTCCTTTCACCCAGCTCCACTGATTACACATCCTGTATGCATGTTAGCTCCCTTTGGGAGTGAACATCCAAGAGGAAGCTCAGGCACCTTGAGGAAACAGCACCTTCCAGGTCTGCAAAGAGAGGGCATTTGGAAAGCAGGAGGTCTTGCTGCTTCCAAAAGAGACACTCCTTCAACTCAGCAGATTTTGCTCTCTAAATCCCTTTTTTTTTAGGGATGGGGAGTGACATCCCTTTTCTTTGTCTTTTACAAAAAGAACCCAAACCACTTCTCTGAAGGCTAGAAGAAACACTGTGTCATTAATACATGTGTTTTGAACAGAGAATATACCATGTATAGGTATGTGAGTGTACACGTGTGCAAGCATCTTTCTTTTTAAAGTTGCAGCTGCTATGAAGGGAGGCTGGGGTCAATCTAGATCTTGATAGGCTTGAGTGATCAGGAATTACCTGTTTGTCCCAGGGTCTCTCCCTGGTGTCATCCGCAAAGACAGCATACCTAGCAACAGCTTTAAGAGACCAATTTACTGTCGAGAACATAAAAACCCACAGCTTTAGGAAGGACAATGACGTTTGTGTGTATCACGTTCTCTTTCACTGCGGTCATTAGCTCTTGAGGTACAAGGAGGGAGAGTGGTGGGATTTGGGTGTATGGTAAAGATATATTCTAATGCTCAACTTCCTTCAGGATTCTACAGAGCCCCTAAAAGCAGGCAGAGCGATGGTATCAGGGACCAATTCCTTATTTTCATTTTTATGGTGGTACTCTTGCCAGCTGGGACTGGAATTAGGTGAGGCCAGTGACACTTTCTAAGGGCCAGTTCTATTCTAGAGGACACAAAATCATAGGAAAAGAACTAGTGGTGATGCCTGATTGTTTTT
>VYZT01022443.1:0-18402 GCA_013400735.1 Pomatostomus ruficeps
AGAACAAAAATCTCTCTATCACATTTCCTTGAACTAAAATTGTTATATAAATTTTTTATATATGCTAATAGAACTTGCTTAGATCCATATGTTTATATCATTACACAGATAATTGTATCTGACACATTCTTAATCTAAATTGCAAGTCTCTAATAAATTTTTAAAAAATTCAAAGATTACAAACCTACTTCTGCCATCAGTGTTGACGCTATATTCAGACCACAAATTGCTCAGACAAAACAAGTTAAAAAAGGGTCTTTGCAGAACTTTTGAGAAACACACACCTTCATCTCCTGTAACCTCTTACACAGGTGAAGTTCTTTGGCTGCTTCGATGAAGTATACCATGGCAACATTCATAGCACAGGGCTCAAAACATTGGAAACACCACACAGTAAATTCAGATTTGACATCTCTCATGCTAGTTTCCTTTTACACCAAGCAGCTCACCTGCTGCATGCCTAAGGTCACCACACGTTACACTGGAGTAACATGTCCTTGTCTAGGGGCAAATTCTAACCCCCAGAACTGTGTAAACCCTTGTCAAACACATCATGGCTGTTCCCTTTGTGCTCCCAAACACCACAGCTACTTTGCTCATGACTTTGTGAGTGCTTTGTGGAGATTTTCTGAGCCAGAGACATGCTTACAGAACCAAGGCTCTTGCTGGTTCAAGCGTATTTAAATCCCCATCTGCTAACTCATAAAATAACCATTCAGGCAAATGTTTCTTTCAGAACAGACAAATGATAGTAACACAGCATTATGCTTTTCAAACACTAAAACTGTTGGGAAAAGATGAGCAACTGAAAGATCAAAACAGTGCAGTGACAACACCAGCAGAGATGCAGCAGCAGAATCAGACACTTGTTCGTAGCTAACACAGCTGAATAACCAAACTAAAATGTTACTTCTCAGTTTCACACCTGTGAAACTGTGTAGGTAACTCTAACAGCATCTCCTTTTCCAGCGGAGGAACAATTGAGACAACTACTACCCCAGGCTTTTCGGGATATTTAGCACCCAGCTGATGGACACTGCCTTCCCTAGCCACTTTTTGTGAATATATCTGTTCATTTCTGTTGAACCTTTACAACTGTCCATAGAGAAAATATTTTATTTGATAATTTTGTTTCCATAAAATCACAGAAAATACGTAATGTTTCAATTACAGAACTGACCCAGAAGATACACTAAAAAAACTATTTGCATAGTTTTAAAAGAAAACAAAAAGTAAAAAGCTTAGATCACACTGTGTTCTCCTTTACATTGATGTGATACAGGAAGAAAACCCCACAGAAATCAATGAAACGTCTTCAGATTGTCACAGGAAGAAACAAAATTAGAAAACAGCCTTCTCCTCCATATTTCCCAGTTTCAGGAATATCCTGAAGATTCTTAGGTGGAAAACAGGAGCACTGATTTGTGGAACTATTTAGCATCTAGCTATTCAGTAAGCTCACCTGAGTCGTAGGTTTTATGGGCTACGTTTACTGTTGCTACTTTATTCCACTCAAAAGAAAAGAAAAAATAGGTGGTTTTCATTTCTGTGGGGATTTTCTTCTACGAAACAAACATTTGCAACAATTCTAAAATATTTTAGTTATCGCTATTGACTGGTTTGTTTAATTTCCTTTCTAAAGTCCTCCACTGGTATGGCACCACTACACAGCTTATCAGAGGTCTTCCTGTGCCACCGGCCAAGGATGTCATCACTCAAATAATACAACTTCAGGTATCTGTGGCCAGGGAAGAGGTAAAGGAAGGCCAAACAATCAAGTCTTAATGAATGGAGCTATTCCCCCTCCTGAATTTATAAAAAATAAAATAAAACCAAGCTAAAAACACATGCACAGGTAGCCCTGTGACAGCAGAGATACCAATTTCTGCAGAGACTCATCAGCTTTATTTATGAGGGGAAAGAAAAGCGAGGCTTGAAAACAAGTCCCTCCGCACCGGTGGGGTCCAACACTGGTTCCCTTTAGCACTGGTGTGTGGTGGTATCCTGCCTTGTGCCTTCACACTGCTTTTTCAGCTAACATTTCTGCAGGATCACCTACTTCCATTTATTGCCATTTCTAAAAAAAATAGAATGCATTACTCTGTCTTCCTATTCTATTCATTTCTACATGAAAATTCTTTGACGTTTCATTGGAAGAATAATGTATTTGGAATCCAAAGAATACCTTATTGGATTGTAACATCCATCTCCCTATGGGCTACTCAGTGAAAGAACAGCATTTAATCTCCAAGGTTATTCTACACTATTTTTTTTTTTAGATCAGATGCATCATTGCAGTATCCAAAAGTAGATTACAAACACTTTAGCATGAATATAATTTCTCCTGGTTTTAAGAACAGAAAATGAAATGTTTGAGGTAAGGCAGAACAAGGTGAGTTTGGCAGCATCCTGGGGAGATGTCTGTTTGTCTGTTCAAAATGCAGGGAGAGAAACTCCTACTGCAAAGGAAAGAAAGGGAGCGTGTCTATTATCAGGGGTGACCAATCCCTATTATCTTTTCTTCATTTATCACTTTATCATTTATTTTCAATACTTAACACTGTGTAAGACCAAATGGCTTTTATATTTGGCTTCTATTCTACACAAGCACCATATTTATGAATAATGTATTACAATTCATTACAACATAACTCTGAAAATTTGTATTTACAAGTGTGTAAGAAGCTTATCAATGGATAATATAACTGCTAGCTACAGTGTGGGAGATTCAAACAGTCACAATAATAGAGGGGAAAAAACCTCTAGAAAAAATATTCCACTGAAAGACATGCAGTGAGGAAGTCATCGTTCCAAATATGATATTAAAGAAAAATCCTCTCTTCTAAAATATTTGAAATACATGAGCTACTCAGCTAACCACCTCTCATTTCAAGGAAGGAAAGTTTCAGGCAGTTGTTAAAAATTCAGATGTGCAACATTTGCTGCAGCTGCCTCTTCTGTGGTTCAGATGCTGTGTGGGATTTCACCCACATGTGTGCAGGCTGCTGCCCCGGGTGGTTCCAAGAGCCACCTCCTCACTGGCTGCCCCCCTGGCCCCTCCATCCCATGAAAACTGGCAGACACAGACAAGCTGTAGACCTGCCGTGGCGAGGGAGTTTCATGTCAGAGCAGCTGGAGGTGTGCTCCGTGCCACAGTCCCAAAACCCTTGAACCCAGCACCAGGCAAGTGCAGCATCAGGCACCCACAGCACAGGGAAGGAGCAATGAGGTCAAAGACCCCCTCCAGGCGCACATCACACGGAAACATCTGCTGCTGACAAAAGCTAAGGGACAGCCCTCAGGGAAAACAGTCTCCAGAGCCAGTTCAAGTTCACGCTAAACCAGCACTGCAACGCCCAGCTAACACTGGACTCGATGTCTTCAAGGTCTTTTCCAATCTAAATGATTCCATGTACCAGACATGTAAGCTATTACCTCAGCAGTAACAACGTTCAGCTGCAGTCCCAGAAGACTATGGAAACAAAAAGCTGTGCACTTAAAAATCCATCAAAATGGGAAAATCCAAACATTTCTGTTCAGCTTTCTTCTTGTAACATAAATAATTATCAAAGGCTGTGACCCTAATCCAATATTTCTGATTTATTCCTTGGAGATAGTATAGATTGATTACCTCGTTATGCAATTCCTGGGCAATACAGTAATGTGCAATAAGAATACTTTAATCACACAAAAACTGCACTAACAGGCAATTAGTGTGATAAAACATTATAATAACTGCAATGTGGTATGGAAGTTTGCTCCCACAATGGAATAATAAAGCTGTTTATACAGATACCCATTGAAAGAAGAGGTGAAAGAGGGATATCTAAACACAGGCAGTATCTAAACAAAACTAAAGTTTGTACATTACAACTCAAACTGGAGTATATTGGTGCTCCTGAACAAAGGGTAAATCATCATAGAGATCATCCTTTTATTAATACACAGTGCTGAAACCCATCAGGGAAACATTTATAAATATAAAAACATGTAAGCCTGAAGTCTCAGAGCTGGTATTCTCATGAGGAGCAAATGGAAAAAGTAATCCTCTCAAGCATACTAGAATCTAGGTATGTCTTGAATGGTGTACTAGAGGAAAACAGAAGCAAGAGTTACATAGAGAATGATCTTTAGCCAAATGGGATTTTACTTGTATTTTCCACCCAAGGACGAATGGAAGTTGAAATGAATAAAAATTGAGAATTAAATAGCAAAATGCAACTCAAAGTGTCAAGGTATGCAAATAAGTATATATGGATGGCTAAACACTTTTCCATCAAAAGTAGATTTGCCATCAAACTCAATATATTAATACAGATGATACCTGCTCAAAACTGTTTCACAATGGAAAAAACCCCAGTTTATTTCTCTCTAATTGGTTTGGTGACTTGAAAAATGTTTAATAAATGACATGCATGCATTTCCATTATTTCAGGTTACTTAAACAAATGTGGTACAAAAATCCCAAGAGGCCTTGTTATCTGGGTAAAAATGAAAAAGCTTTACAGATCAGATCCTGCTCCCACTCAGTATCAGGTGTACCTCATTACCTTCAGGGGGAATATGCCACAGTGAGTTGTAATTTATTAACTCTTCTGGAAGCTTTACTAAATCTAATGTTCATTAGATGCCAGGTTTGAGAACCACAAGAGCAAGGCAGCAGTAACCTACCACGACTCTGGTCCTCATATGCACAAAAGCATCAGTATTAATTAAAGGCCTCCAGACCTCCCTGTCTGCTCTGACTGCACTTGCTGTAGAGCTAATTGCTCCTCTCCCTCCAGCACCACTTCTCGTGTCTGCCCTCCTGCAGAGCAGCCAACTCTGTGTTTTCTAAATGGGATGAACAGCCTGCAGACAGTAGCTCTGATTGCTTCAGATCTTTTCAGGGATCCTTGTAAGACAATTGAAATGTTTTACGCAGGCTAAATGATCTTCAAATTTTTCATCATCTCAAGTTTTCACATTAGGAAATGAGTTGAATTATAAAACTCAAAATCTCTGTGGCCTTTTTAAAGCAAGTGTATCAATTAGAGAGATGAATAGGAAAGTCTTGATAGCAGCTGACATCACTATTGTGAAACATGAACATTTGCAGGACTTAGAAGAAGGACTTATTAAATATAAACATTAAGAAATACTAAAGAATCTAGGACATATGAATGACAATTATGTTTATCAAAAAAAAATCGCTGAACTGATGGCACTGACTTGTGCTCTATTATTACTTACTTGACAATCCCACTTAAGAGGATTACTATCTATTTTGGCACAATGTATAACGACAGTATACAGCACATCACCAAGGGGTTGTATGAAGAGGCTGCCTCGTATCGTCACACCCACATTCTTCAAGTCAAATCTCCCGTATCAGAAAACCACCAGCTGTCAGTTCCCTGAGCTCCGCACCATCTTGTTACCCAAGAAAATTAGGGCAAAAAGCAAAAAGGTCAAGAAGTCTTTTTAACAAGAGTGCAACACAGACTAAATTACGGGCAGAATTGTTGTATCATTCTTTGGCCCCCTGCACGTAAAAATAACCACGTTGCTCGTCACACTCTATATCCTGACTCAACAGAAAAGCAACAGACAGCAGTTCCAAAAGCACCTAGAAACTCTCTGACACAGTCACAAGGGTTCTGTTACCCCCTTCTTTTCTAATGCTATGCTACTAGTTCTTCTAATATCTCCAAAGAGGCCACGAAAACTGGGATAAATCCAACCCTAGAAGAGTTGCTTAGCCCAGCAGTTTTATTTTGGAGAAATCCTAATGCTCAGACCACAAAATAATTGATCTGAGCATCTTATTAAACTAGACAAGAGCCATGTACTACATTCCTAATATACTGACCATTTTTTTCCTGTCAGGCACAATTCAAACAAAAGCAGCTGGCTCATGGTGTAGGATGCCTACCTGCTAATATAAACCTTATGGCTATCAAACTCTTCTACCACAACCACTCAGCAGTCTTCTCACTGTCTGTACCAGTTACATCTACTCCTCCCAGCAGAAAATGGTCAACCTTGACCCGGAAGTTAGTAAAATATTTCAGTATGCCAACTTGGGCAAACCATGAGATGTTATTTCTCGAATATCCTGAAACTGCAACTCATGATAGATCCCTTCCTCAGTCTCCATAATACTCAATTGAAGTATAAACACACTGTTCAAATCTGAGAATCAAAATACGCTTCTAGAAAGCATGGCAGTGCATCAGACCCATGGTAAGCTCTTCTTTCTGTAGGATTTAAATTTGGAGTGTGGGGATGTAGGGGAGGATGAAGAGGGGAGTAAGCATGAAAGGAAGTTAATTATAGATCTGTCTGATCATACACAGCTCTCTTTTACCTTATCCAAATACTTAAAGTTTATTATTAGTTACAGAAGGGAGTAATAGCTGCTCTAATGACAGTGTAGGAACTCTTAAAATTATGTTAGTTCATACACTCCTCCATTTTTCTCTGGTTAATTGAATCTCTTATCCTTAGTGAAGCTGAGAAGGCATATATGTATCCAAGGCTTCTGATTCACCGGGTTTAAAAGCTCTTTCCCATTAGCTGGCCTGGCCAATATTAGTCAGTCAGTTTTACCTCATTTCTCATAGAAGGCTGACCTTCTTTTAATTATCACAAGTGCATGGGGGCAGTAGCCTTAACCACTCTTTTTATTTCACCTTTCGAGGCCACATGCATCCCTGTTTACTGTGTCCTACTTGCTTGAGTGTCCAAAGCTAGTGCAATTAACCATAAACTCAACAAGAACAATAAATGACCCCATCTAGGCAAAAATCAATTGCTAAGAAACATCAAGACAAGAAGCAAAAGCTAATGAGGAAAGGTCTTTTTTTATACTTCTCCATAGGCTCAGTCACAGAGGTACACCCAAATGCAGAGGTCACTCTTTGAGAAGTGCTCATCTTCCTCCTCCCAGAGGTTCTGGAGAAGCCATAGGAGTAAACATATGGATACTATTGCCTACTTTGCTTCTCCAGTCAAAGAAACTCACACCAGCCAGGTCTATCCTTGACATTATAACCACAATCTCATTTAAATGTTCAGTCATTGATGTCAATGACTATACAGAACTGCTGTGTATCAAAACAGTGCAATAGCTACTTAGGAACTATAATTTAGACTACAGCTCTTCCCTCAAGCGTCAACTCAGTCCTCAGCTATGCTTTTGAAGAATTATTTACAGTACAGCATTTTATTACAACATTGTAGAGTGCTGAGTTCAGACTCTTTTTACTCTCTGTGTAACAGGACTAATAGTCCTCCAGTAACACAATGAAAGTGTGGTAACAAACTAACAGTTATTTGTTTCCGATAAGCCCAAAATCCCACTTCTTTTCCTCGGTCATGCTATTAGCAGAAGAAACAGTTTTTTGAAATTCTCATTTTAGGCCAATTATATAACTTAACAGATAAATGCCTACATTGATGTGCATCAGCACTACTATACTGCAGACTCAAAAAGCTCATGTGCTATTTTCTCCTGTGACTATAAAAATTCCCTGGGGATACCTTCACTATTTCTGTGACTAGACAGCTGTATTAAATCAAGTTGATATACACTTCCCATCATATTTACAAAAATTATAGACTCTAATATTATGCAACAAATTTTTTACCTTTTTTAAATGGGAGGATTATTACTGAAGCTATCTGCACTCTAGAAGGTTACACTCTTCATTAAATTTTTTTCCCTCACTAGGATGAATTAACAAGCAGAAACATAAATTTAGATTAAAAAAATCACAAAATTAAAAACTGTTTCACTACTACTTTTTAAACTCCAGCTACTGAAATGGCAGGGACCATTGAATGGCATGGAGTGGCACTTTGGACAAATGTGGAAAATGCCGTTCTGTGAGGAAGAAAAGCATGGCAGAAGCAAAGCCTCTCTGTTGTCTGCACTGCCAAAACTCCCCAGCCTTGTTAGGGACTTTCCCATACTTCACAGACACTGACAGCAGCATCTTCAGCCCTTCCCATGGGCTCCACCTGGAACTGTTCCTGGCAGGTGCCTCCTGACCAGAGTCCATTCTGGCTTTGTCCCTCACTGCCTTGAACCACACAAAACAGGCACTGACAGTCCTATGCTGCTGGCACTCTTCTCCTTCACTTTTCCTGGGGCTTTTTCAGCTGAAAGTTCCCACCCAACCAGCATCCACAGGTTAATCTGTTCATGAATTTCACATGGGTTTGACCTCTGAGCCTATGAGCTGATTCCTTTGGAGCCTTTGATGAAAAAGATAGTGTTTTCAGTTGTCTTATATAAAGTAAAATCAGTACTGGGTCAACAGCTCAGCTGAATACACCAATTTCTCTTCAAGTACAGGGAGAGCTTAGCACACAGCAATGTCATATAATATCTTCCAGAGCATTTCTTTCAGATATTTGTAGATGCAAATGAGGCTTGCTTGACACATTCTGTTTAAGTAATCACAGGTTAGCAGCAACCACAGCAGAGCTCACAACTATTTTCCTGTCTGCTCTGGGTTATCTACAAAAATGCATTACTTGAAATTACTTCTGGGGAAGTCGGGTATTCAGATTTTAACCTAATCAGAGACTGAAAAAAGGAGAAGTAGGACCAAGGTGTGATTGAAAGCACTTGACTTCAGGAGCACACTAGCACCTTTCAGTGCCTACATGACACCTGAAGTCAACAGCTGTGAAGAAATCCAGGACAAACACTGGGATAAACTACAACTTAAGTATAGCATACGAAATCAGAAGATATCAGAATATACACTCCGTTAATATATCCATTATCCAAAATAATCTGGCTCTAGAGGATAGCTTAATTAATACAGAAAGAAAAGGGTGTCATCACAGGGGAACCCTGTCAGGATTTAATTTTTGTCACTTCGAAGAAGTTGCCTGAAAACCATTGCCTGAAAATATGGAAAGTTGCCTGAAAATATGGAAAGTAGTCACTAATTTACAAAAGCATGCTTAATTCAAAAAACTGATGATCTGGTTGCTAATTTCAGAGCAGCTGGATTTTAAGAAAATCAATGCTGAGACACTCTTGAGGATTTCATTCTAATCCAGTAAACATCAAAGAGAAAAGGTGCAGAGGGTAACCACCAGATTGAGGTCCTACTGTGCACTGTGCAATATAAGTAAAATTTTAACATCAACATAAGCAAGGAAAGAAGTGGAAACACTAAAAAAATACCCTGGCTAGCTAATGAAAAGGAAGCAAGCTGCTGAAAAGAAACCTATATTGAAAATGGGGAAGGGAATCAAAGATGAACAGCATAGGAGCATACAATTAGTGGACATGCAGTACTGCTTTACAAACACTTCACATGACACAGTTCATATATTTGCTTGTTCAAATTACAAGGAAAAATATACATGGTTTTTTTCTGACTGTATCTCCTTCAAACTCACCACAAAACGTAAGTCATACCAGAGCATGATGCTTTTCACTGGTATAATTTGTCTTTGCTGCCAAGGAAGCTGTTTACCTATATGAGAGTTAATACTTTCTGATTAGACTATCAGGTCTAATGGCAGCATAAAATAAAAGTTTCTGTGTCTGCACTTCCTCATTTCTCAGGTAAGAACAACCTCCTTGTGGCAGAAAAGAGGGGAAGTGGAAAGACCCAGGTTTGTTAGCTCTCTTGTTAATGCTGTGCAGTGTCTGAATTTCTGGCCTTGTGACAGCACAACAGATGCCCCAACTCCCAACTGTTCAGCAGCAGAGCAGGGCAGAGCCCATACATCTCTTTGCTGCCGAGCACAGATAAATTTTTTTTCCCATCACAGGAAATGCTCTATTTTTTTTCCGGGCACTTGGAAGGAGTTGGAGTATAGATTTGGCTGACTCAGTTGAAATTAGCCTGCATGTGCACTGCAGAGCTGTCTGCTGCCATAAATTTGCTAGCTCCAGCCCATGTGCCCAGATTGTCCAACTGAGTTGAGGTAAAAGCATCGCGGTGCTGGAATAAAAGTATGGACACCAGGAATCGGAAAGCCAAAAGAGTCTGCTCCCTGTGCAGAGCCCTCACTTCTACGGCTTTCCCTCTTGCAACTGTGCCTCTTCCAAACAAGCTTTCTGATTACAGCCCCAATGAGTCCCATCATCCTTGCAGCTGCTGAGGGGGTTGCAGAAACACCCTTGGACTTGGAGCTGAAATTCTGACAGCTCTGGTGACAATTCACAGGACAACAGGGGACCAGCTTGTCCTGCCCTCAGACTCCATGTGGCACTGCCCCATCCATCAGCAGCCAAGTCGGAGCCGGTGCTTGCTTTGGCCCTCCCAGTCAAGAGCAGCAAGAACTGCCAGAGGCGACTGGCTGAAGTATGTGCCTTTTTGGCATGATAGCTTCTCAACTCTTTCCCAAAGAAATAGGAAAGGCTGGTAAAAAAAATAAAAAAGGAAAACTGAGTTCATTCTTCACAAGAAACAAGGGTTTTAAAAGTACTATCACGGTAAAAAAGACTTAGTAGGACTAAAAAGAGAGCATGAGAATTTAATATGATTCAGTTACTTTTCTATTCTTTTAAAAACCATGGATAAATTCCATTCATCTGCTTTAAAAATCTGAATTTTTCAATGCTGGCCTTCAGGATGAAACAGAAGGCTGAGGCTCATTTATACAATTGCCTGTATTTCCTGCACAACCAAGACAGAAAGCCATGTATCTTTGAATGGCAGTAGAGAGAAATCCAGTCTCCTCTCTGTTGACTGCATAAACACTTTCACAGCAATTAAGTCCTCCCAGGTGAGGCAGCCACTGAATGAGAGTTAAGGGCAAATGGATGAAACACAAAGCATCTCTAATCCACTTGCAACAAGAGTAGTTACAGTGACCCTTTAGAAAACAGTCGGGGTATCCAGCAGACAGCTAAAGTTTCCAGCCCCGAGGTAATCAGACACTAGATCCCAAGCCTTCAGTTCCTGGCAAAAGGTACAAACAAGCTGTTACTTAAAGGCCACTTTCATGTCTAGGTTTCCAAGCTGCTCCGGGACCACAGCAGGTGGAGACACTTGTCTGCACAAACCAGCCCTGCAGCAGAGCTTGACAGAGAAGGGAGCCACTCTCCAAGAAAACACTATTCCCAAGCTCAGGCGGGTGAAAAGGGCACTGTCAACCTCAGAAACAAAATGCTAACCATTTTGACAAATGCTAAGCAATGCAAACAAGTGGGCCTGGGAATTCAGTGAGTTTCAGAACCCTGGATGCAACCCAGTTTTTGTCCTTTAATATAAAGAGACATCCAGGGAAGCATGTGCCTAAGTCTCTTCTTGCTCCTAAGAAGGGCAAAGTGCATTTTGCCAGTAACTGGAAGTGATGCTTTGTCAATACAGCTGCTTGTGAACAATGCCATAGCTCCCGGCAAGGACACAACTGGAGAGATGCAGAAAGCATCCCTAAGGGACACGACACTGGCAGAGCAAGTGAAGATGTATCACTCACAACATTACATCCTGCAGGCAGAAAACTTCAGAGCAAAGGGTGCCCCCAACTCTTCACTGAACTCACTGTATGTACACATTGCTTAAATGGACAAAACCCCACCACCTTCTCTAAATGCTTAAGAAAATGATATCTAGGATTACAGTATGAAAAAGAAGTATCAGTCCACCAATGAAGCAGGAAACTAAAGTGGAGAAGTAAAATCTATCTTTCTATTTCCTCAGTTACAGGAAGGACAATAAAACCACAGTGCTAGTGTAAGTAATTATTAGGATCTGTGCCTGCTGCCTGATCAGCATTTTAACAAAGAAAAAAGATGCTAGAGTGCCAGAGAAGCACAATACTGCACCCTCTGAGTGTTAAATTACCTGTGTGAGAAAGCAGTATAATCCATATGCACAAATAGAGCTGCAGTCACTCCACCTGCATCCCAAGATGCTCCCCTCAGCTGAGAGCACCGTGAGCTCAGCCTTCTGCTAGTGCTGCCCAGCCAAGTGTGAAAACAAAACACGAGTGTGTTTCACAGAATCATGGAATCACAGAATAGGCTGAGTTGGAAGGGACTCACAAGGATCATCAAGTCCAACTCATAGCCCTGCACAGCACCATCCCCAAGGGCCACACCATGTGCCTGAGAGCATTGAACACTTCTTGAACTCTGTCAGGCTGGTGCTGTGACCACTTCCCTGGGGAGCCTGTTCCAGTGCCCAACTACCCATTGGGTTAAGAACCATTTTTCTAATATCCAACCTAAACCTCTCCTGACACAACTTCGGGCCATTTCTTTGAGTCCTGTCACTGGTCACCACAGAGAAGAAATCAGTGTCTGCCCCTCCTCTTCCCCTCACAAGAAAGTTGCAGACTGCAATGATGTCTCCCCTCAGTCTCCTCTTCTTCAGGCTGAGCAGACACAGTGACCTCAGACGCTCCTCATATGGCTTCCCCTCAAGGCCCTTCACCATTTTCATTGCCCTCCTTTGGACACTCTCTAACAGCTGAATGTCTTTCTTACATTGTGGTGCCCAACACTGCACACAGTGTTCAAGATGAGGCTGCTCCGGTGGAGAGCAGAGCAGGACAATCCCCTCCCCTGCCTGGCTGGCAACGCTGTGCCTGAAGCACCCTAGGTTTGTACAAGAAGAGTCTGCTGATGGATCAAGTCTTAGTGCTTGCCTCTGGATAAATCAAGATGTGGCCTTCTCTCAGATAAAGTAAAATAATGTATTTAAGAAATAAGCTTGGCACATTTCCCCTTTACAAGGAAAAGAGAGCAAGCAATAAAAAATACTGATGAACACGCCCTTTTGCTTCCATTTTTGATTCATAAAATCTCGCCTCCTCACAGGCATGCTGTAAAAATAAACATACTATTTCTGCAGGGTTTACCAACTATAGGGATCAATGCTGAGAAAACCCTGTAGGAAACTAGCCTTTCAGGATTATCAGGAAGCAGGAAGCATATTCCAAAAGTAAATCAAAAGTGGTCATAAACTGAATGGTGAGAATAAAATTAAATGCTGGTCAGCTGTTTCCCTGCTTCTAGATGGTCCCTCCTGCTCAGCTAGAAAGTTGATACTGTCTCAGAAAATCTCAATGACCTTGTAGCATCCACGTGGAGGACCTGACGCCCTCAGCAGGCTCCAGTTCCTGTCTCCCAGTGACATCCATAACCCCAAAAGCAGCCAGACCAAAATGGATCAGAGACACAAAAATCCAGTGCTTCCTGTGCCAACATCCAAGCAATGGCATAGTACAGACATCTCGCTTGTTTGGCAGCTGGGCTCTGCCCTGGGACCCAGCAGGCAGAGATGCTGGGTTTCTGATGGAGTATGTGAAGCTACTCCTCCTGCCCTCTACTTCCAAGTGGGATGTGGATATAGGGGTAGATTTAACTAGAAATGCAATAAATACAATCATCATACATACATATATACAGACTCTGGGGAAGTCTGTAACAACGACATGAGGGGTACACAGAACATCCATCTGTAAAACTCTGGTAAGAAAGTGTTTTCCAAACAGAATATAGTCACAGTGAAATGGTGACTAACCTAATGCTAGAAACCCACCAACAATCCTCATGAAAACAAAGCAGGAGTCCAAAATATTTTTGAAACTTGTCTAAGTATTTATTCTTTTTCCAGGTTATGATACGATTTTACTTCCCTGGCTTTCAGACACTATCTGTACCAAGCCTGTTTGCACAGGTTTATCCAATTTTTCAGCCATTATCTCATAAAACCTTTATCTTTGCATTTTGTAATTACAGTTTGTTCCAAAACCTAGGGACAGTCTGCAAGAAGTTAAACTGAGACACTTTTCTCATATCATATCCTAACCAGCCTATAGTATTCTGGAAACTGAAATAAAATATCCTTAGCACAATGACTGATTTGTCCACTAGTCATTTTGGGGGGGGTAAAGCCATTCATGAATGCTAGAATATTTTCTTTAATGCAATATTTCTGTAAAACCTAATACTGACTCTCTATGTGTGAATTTTTGAGGTAAATTCTTTGTTTATTACAATATCCACTTGCAAAAGAAGAAAAATATTTTAAAATTATTCAGGCACTATAATGCCGCTAATAAAACTTCTAAGTGTCACACTGAATTTTAAGAAACTGCTTCCAAAAATCCTGATATAATCACAAGGCAAACTCATATTCAAGACAAACTGTTGGATCCCTATGAAAAAACCCAGTGTTTAGAAAAATCACAGTGTTTTAACTGCTAGAATTTGACAAGTAGCAGAAACACCACCAGGAATACAAAACAAGACTCATGAAGTCCAATTCAAATTGAATTGCAATTAATTTAATTGGACAAATACTTAAAAGAAGAACCTGCACACATCAGGCAGCTGACAACAGATGCCACGGTAGAGCTGAGCACAGAAGGCAAGAGACTTTGGAGAAGACAAAGATCACTTAGTGACTGCCCAGTTTTTACATAGTGTGCAACTTCCCTTTTGGATTATCTGAGATTAAGGGAACCAGTTCTTACATTTCCTAGGCACCTGTTACAATCACAATTTGTTTCCAAGCCTGATGTCACCCATTTCTCTAAGTTAGCATCAGGGCATCAAAGTATTGTCAGGTTTAAGGGGCAGGAGGACATGGAGATGGCACTGCTTCATAAGGAAGAAATATCCCATAGACGAGCTTACACAATGCTATGCAGGCAGCCCAAACACACATCACTGCCCGCCACCTTTGTCCTAGTAAAAACGACGTAGCACCTTGTAAACTGGCAATGTGTCATTCTGACAGATGGACGTAAGTGTAGGCAGCCAAGAGACTATGTATAAGCATCAAATATGTTTTTTGTGAGGAGGACTTCCAGCCAGGAATGTTAAAACAGCTGTCCACATTGAGCTTGCATGCCTACACTTAAGAGGATATGCTATCACCACTCGAGCCCTGAGCTGGATTAACTTGGAAAATAAATAAGATAGCCTCCACAGCCACATAAGGTAAGTTTTTGCAGAATCAGGATTAGTGATACTCAGGGGGGCTTTACTGACCTGCTATTAGTGGGCACACTTGCAGGGTCAAACAGCTCAACAGTTCTGCATCTCAGTGAACCTTTTACCAGGTGCACACTTACATGTATTTCTTTTCCTTTGGAAGAAAGACACAGAATGCAATACCAGCATGATTATGAACAAACATGCTAGTGACCTTCCATTTTGCTTTAGAGCATACTTTTTTAATGAAATAGCTGTCCTCACTCAAACACGCGTGTCTGTGTGACTGACACCTGTTTCACTGGGCTTTCTTCTCTTTTTAAAACCTCAACTCCCGTGGCCCACTCCGAGACTTTTTGTTAGCTCATGCCTACCCACAGACATACATTTTACATTTTGACATCACTCAAATAGCTTTCCCCAGTAAGAGAATCACACCACCTGGAGAACCAGGCATTGCATAACACAGGATGTGAGGTGCAGAGCCATGCCCAGGCCGCTTCTATCCCATCCCTGCACCTGGCTGGGCTGCCTGGTGCCCACAAATCCCTCTCCTCAAGGACAGGCAACATTCCAAACCATTGAGAAGATCCAACAAAAACATGTTTGCTCACATCAACATGCCAAACAGTGCTCTTTTTCTTTTTCCTCCAAAAACTCAGATTTTACTCCTGCCCCTCAAAAAGTCACTGGTCTAAATCTAAAGTGAGGCAACTACTCAAACGTTAACAAGTTAAAAAGTTTCCTCAGAATTTCACACTATTTAAAATAGATAATACCAAGATCTCCAACAGCAGACAACATTGCTTCTAGCCCTGAGTAGCTTCAAGACTGAATGTAGGTGGCGGTACATTTTATTCAATGTTTAAACACACTTTGTGTTCATTTTAATTCTCCCTGTGGTCACAATCCAATCACAGGCATAAATTTTTCACATACACTGTAGCTGGATGTACTCATCTTTGTTCTTCTGAATCACTAAAAATGAACTTTGACTCTGTAAGGGTCCTCCCAGTATAGATCAAAGCTGCTTTAAGTGCCTGGCAGGCACAGAGTCACATAGAGTCTACCCAGCTGCTGGTGCCTTTTACCTTTGTTAACTTTGCTGTAATTAAAGTTACCTGAGTCACTTCATTACAATTTCCTGTGCTAGATGCGCGTGAGGATTTCCCCCCATTGACCTTGCCTTCCCCTTTGTTGAAGAAAGATTTCCATCTTTCACACCGTTCACCTCTTTCACCCTTCATTCCTCACCTACTACACTTCCATTTCCTTTTTCTTTTCTCCATGTTTCTGAGGACTGTGGAGATCACCTACTTGCAAAAGTTCCAAACTACAATATAGCAACCTCAGTAACGAGATGCTTTGTTTTTTCATACTGCCAATAAAGTCGATGCTAGGTTAATCTTAATTACCATACCACTTAACCTTTCTCAGATGGGAAAAGAGAGGGAAAAAACGCTTTGTCAAATACATCATGCAATAAACAGTAAACAATGTTTATCATGCAATGCAGTAAACACCTCTCCCTCCCTCCAAAAACCAGCAGTGCCCCAGGCTTTTTCAAGACACTGCACACAGACTGTGCATGGCTTTAAAACGGTTCAGGGAACAGTCAGATTGCCAAAAAACAGGTCAAAAGGAATAAAAACACTGATCCGGATCACTACTTTTGCTTAGTAAAGGAGTTACACACACACCCCACAAGTGTACTACTTTCCTAAACGTGTGTTTTACATGCAGTTATTATCTCCATGGCTATTGTAAAGCCAAAGTAACTGAACTGCAAATGGTAATGCTGAGTAAACCCCCTCACAGCTTTCTCAGGCTTCTAAGTGTCTCCCCTTATTTGAAAAGAATTTGAACGGGTACATGAAGATCATTTCTTACAGAAGCATGTAAGGTGCTAATGCAAGTCAGAGAGCAGCCAATCTTCTTACACATTACACAAACTATCACGATCAAACTCCAGTAAAGTTTAGTACCCAGTTATCTGATACCCCTTCCTCCCACCATTGCACAACTATCAGGAAGACTTGTCTGTACCTGCTGAAAAACATGTGCCGGACTGGACTCTCATTTCATTTTGCTCCTTGAGCTACCCTAAGCAAACTCAAGCCCGAAGGTTTTGTATGCTGGTTTATCGATGGATTTTTAACTCCAAGATGCCAGATGATCAACGCCAGACAAAATTCATTGCTAGTTAAAGGCAAATGAATGCTGGAAAAGTAAAACGAAGCATGCCAAAAATCTCTCAAAGTGCTTACTGAACATTAACATCATAGAGACTTTAGGCTAAAGGCACACTAACCAGAATTTAAAAATACAAAGCTTCTGTGTTAGCAAAAAGTAACTTGAAAGGGCACGGCACATTTTAACACTGCTTTCTGAAAACGTCACTGGCTACTGCCAAGTACTGAAAAGCATTCGAGAAGACGACTCTCTGCTGTTCCATTCCCTACGCCTGAGGGTGTCAGTACATCTGCTTTTAGGCACGCTGCGTTAGGTTCACCTGTTACTACTGTTCACCATGCCACAAAACATTTTAAAACAGGAATGCCTGACAATTTTACTTCAAATGGTCATTTGAAAAGGAAAACTTAGCACAGATGTTGTTCAGCAGGACCAAGGCAGAAGTACCTGTAACTGGCCCCTCAGAGAGATCTGGGGTTCAGCATTCAAAGTACTCAGGTACTTAGGTTGCCTTACCTAGGTAAAGTGAGGCGTTTTCTTTCTTGACATTGTCATCTAAGTAGGTTGGTCCCAAGGTATAGATGGGTGTCGAGCCCATGCCAATAAGGATTTGGGCACAAACGAATAAAGCTACATAGAGAGAGTGGTCATTTCCTCCGGCGTCCTTGACGCAGGCCGACGAGTCCCACTGCTCTTTGGCAGTGCCATTGCCAGCCACGCACAAGCCCTCGTTACTGACGGAGGAGTTCAGTTCCTGGATCTGGTACGGCGGAGAGATGAAGTGAGGTAAGGAGAAGAGCGCAGCGCCCAGGGCGATGAAAAGCCCCCCTACGGCCAGCCAGAGCGGCCTCCGCCCGCGACCCCCGAAGTAGCTGATGAAGACCACCACCACCAGGCTCCCGATGTCGAAGCAGCTGACCAGCAGCCCCGACTCCGAGCTCTTGAGGCTGTATCTCCGCTCGATGGTGGTGATGACGCTGCTCAGGTAGCCGGAGACCATGAGGGACTGGATGAAGGTCAGGAAGCACATGCACACCAGGAAGAAGCGCGAGTCCGCCAGCACTGCCCGCAGGCACGCTCTGCCCGGGGGGCCCGCCAGCAGCAGCGCCGGCGGCGGCGGCGGAGGCAGCAGCAACAGCGGGGGACCCAGGGATACCCCTCGGCCGGGCGCCGCCGGCTGCCCACCCTCCGTCCTCCAGGGCAAGCTCCGGCTGCCGCGGGCGACGGAAGGGGGCCGGGCAGCCGTGGCGACGGCGGTGGCGCCCTGGCCCCGCTCGGCCTCGGGAGCCGGTCCCGTGGCG
>VYZT01022443.1:19649-36361 GCA_013400735.1 Pomatostomus ruficeps
GTGCTGCCCTGGCCGCCGCGCCGGCCCGCGGGCACCCGGCTACGGCCCCTCGCCAGAGAGGCGGGGCCCCCGCGGGACCGTGAGCCCGGCGGCGGGGCACGCTTTGGGGTCTGCCCGGCCGGAGTCGTGCCCACCCGGGGTGCTGCTGAGGGCTGCGACTCGGCGCTCGTGGCTGAGAAAGTCCGTGGAGCGCCACGGTTGGCAGCCCCGGGCGGCGTTTAGGATGCTTAGGATGGTGTTGCATCGCCGTGTGTAAAAGGCGATAATATTCGGAAGGCGGGACCTCAATTACATCCTCTGCTGAAAAGTGAGAAGAACCAAGGGATAATTTTTAGAAATTTTTTATTTTAAGTGACATAGACAGACCATCTGATGATCCTTTTTGTCCGAGGTCTTGTCTCCAATGCAAACCGTCTCCAAAACTCGGAAGCACACGTGAAATACGGAAAAAAGTAGTTTGGAATTTACTCTTCACAAAGTTTCCTCCTAATCCCCGTTTTTAGCTTTGTGTCGTGTCTTGAATTGCATTGGTTTGTTTTCCTCTCAAGTCACTGTATTTAAAACCGTAGTACTGAGATAAAGCTAAATAGACCTGCAAAGTATTTTATTTGTTGTGGCTTGATAGAGTATGAACTATTGAGGTTGTCGCCTTGTTTCCATAAAATAATGCCAAGTAATACGCCAAAAAGGTATAATATCCTACACATTTCTGAATAGTTAGTGCTTTTCTGGCAGGATGGAAGATTTACCATTGATTTGTTTCCCCTCCTTTAAAAAAAATGTTTAAGACTGACTCACCACATTTTTGTACTTATTTATATAGTCTGGATCAATAAGACTGTTTCATATCATATTTATAAAAGATACCATTTTCAAGTTTTATAAAGCTGTTATCAAGAGGTATTTTGATACCTCTTTGTACTCACTTAATATTCCAACTGCTCAAACTCAACACAGCCAAGACAGTATCTTTTTCTGTTTGGTTTTCAACCACATTTTTCCTGTTAAGAAGCTGTCCCAAGTGTTGTGCTTGTCTAGGCCTGTAGTTTTATTATTCCCTTTGATTCAGTTAGGTTTTCAAGGATTCCTGAAAAACTCATCCTAATGATTCTTTCTTGCTACATAAGGTCCTTATCACAGTTTCTTTTATTTCATTATCGCACAGCTAGTTCTTACTGCAGCTCCTCTCTCCCGCCTCTTCCACTGTCAGCTTCCCATGGCCACAGCTTCTGTCACTGCAGCTCTGGCACTCACCTCAGTGCACAGTAAGCTGAATAAACTCACTGAGGCAGCAGAAAATCAATCCAAAGGGGAGAAAAAGTGTTTTGCTGGTTTTATGAGCTGAATCACTTCACCAAGGATGGGAGCACAAGAACTCGAACAAAAACTAAAGAGGAAAAAAAGAGGAGGTCCATGGGGATAGAGGAAAGAGGATAACCCATTTCAACAAGAACAAGCTCTTCTTTCAACCCCATCATCTCACTCAGCCATCCCTGAGAACATACGTGTAATTCACCGGGTAGGCAGTATCCCTTCAGTGACTACTTTGCATTTGGACTAGTACATGAACCTGTAACTGCTGTTTGTAAGTCTAATGGATCATGTATGTGGCACCTCAGTGCTGGGTTCTGTGCATAGTTCACAACCCCATGCAACACTACGGACTTGGAGAAGAGTGACTGGAAAGATGGCTAGCAGAAAAGGACCTGGGGGTGCTGGTCAACAGCTGGTTGAACATGAGCCAGTGTATGCCCAGGTGGCCAAGAAGGCCAATGGCATCCTGGCCTGTATCAGCAATGGTGTGGCCACCAGCAGTGTCGCAATGCTCTGGTGGGGGCACTGAGCGTCCGTCCGCGGTTCCAGGGGCTGCCGGAGCTGCTCCGAAGGCACGGGAGGGCTGGCAAAGTTCCTGCAAGGTTTCACCCAACCCACCGATGGTACAGGCGCGTCGAAGAAGGAGAGACAAGCGGAGGGGCTTTCCCAGATGGTTTATTTGGCACTGGGGTTGTGCCGGGGAAGCACTGGCACAGCGTGTTACAGATACATAAATACCGACACAAGGGGACGGGGAGTGTACAACATCCAATAGGGGAGCACTGCAGGGTTTGAATTTGGTGGGCTTTGTATAGGATTATGCAATACAGAGCCCTCCAAGGGGGGGGAAACAGATACCAAGGGGGGGGAGGGGGCAGCAGTGCCTGGCCGTGTGAAAAACAGAAATCTGGCCAACAGCACACCACAACACAGGAGCAGGCCAGTGATCGTCCCCTGTACTCAGCACTGCTGAGGCTGCACCTTGAGTGCTGCGTCCAGTTCTGGGCCCCCATTGCATTAATGACATTGAGGTGCTGCAGCATGTCCAGAGAAGGGCAACAGAGCTGGGAAAGGGTCTGGAGCACAAGTCTTATGAGGAGCAGCTGAGAGAGCAGGGACTGTTTAGCCTGGAGAAAACGAGGCTGAGGGGAGACCTTATCGCTCTCTGCAACTTCCTGAAAGGAGGTTGTAGCCAGGTGGGGGTCAGTCTCTTCTCCTGAGTAACAAGTGACGGGATGAGAAAAAACAGCCTCAAGTTGCATCAAAGGAGGTTTAGATTGGATATTATGAAAAATACTTCACCAAAAGGATTGTGAGGCATTGGAAAAGACTTCTCGGAAGTGGTGGAGTCACTATTCTTGGAGGTACTTAAAAGACATGTAGATGTGGCACTTTGGGACATGGTTTCATGGTGGACTTGGCAGTGCTGAGGTAACAGGTGGACTCAACAATGTTAAAGGTCTTTTCCATCCTAAACAATTCTATGATTTTTACATCAGCTTTGGGATCTTGCTCTATGACTAGGATTCCTAGCCATTATTGTGTAAAACTGACAATACATTTTGTGAGATTAATAACAATAAATACACAAAAGCATTCTCCAGTCCCATGGGAAAGTATAAGGGCACAGCATTCCCAGTTTCACAGCATTTGCAAATAGTACAGCTGCAAACTGGTAAAATTTCAATTCTTTCCCTGGTGGCAAACCTGTCAAGAGAGAAACTTGTTCTTAGGACTATGTGAAGATGTTTGTTTTGGAAAGTTATTCTACCTGACTACAGGTTCTAAAGCCTTGACTTCCCTGCTTCCTTTTGGGTCTGAACACTTAAATAATGGATTGGCTGCAGTGGATATGAGCATCCAGAACCAAGTGATGAATGGGAAATTAATGTTACTCTCTTCACTTGACAGGTTGATTACAAAAGGTGGAACAATGGTCCCCAAATTCACAATAAAAGAGAAATGTATAAAACTTATTATGCAAAATTTTTCCTTTCAAAGTTTTACCATAATGAATTTAAAATACACAGTATCTCTCAAGCACAAAGCAAGCACTTGGTGTTGCAGACCAGCCTGTTTATGGCTACAACTGCAAAAGAACATAGTTCCCATTTTGCTAGATTAAGGACATGGGCTGACATCCTATTTGATTTAGCTGTGTTACTAAAAGACAAAAGTCAGGACTAGTGAATGGCAGTCCCTTCATCTTAAGACTTCCTAAACTCCCAGCTGACAGCCTCCTTCCCTCATGGGCTGCCCTGCTGCAGTGATGACTGCTCACACAGCCTTCTCAGCTGCTGTTCTGTGAGGGACAGGACCTTAACTCACAGCTTGGTCTCATGCGCTGATCAGTTTTAAAACAGAAGGCACCAGAGCTACCAAGGCACCATCTTTTTAAGGTCACACTTTAGATGGTGACAGTTTTGAGGCTTTACACGTGCTTGATAGTTCAAGAAGCTGGTGATACCCAAGAGGTACCTCTGCCTTGTCTATTTCAGGCCACAAGGAGAGGAAAAAACTCAACTAAAGGGTGGCATGAGTTGATGGTTCTACTTTTCCTTCAGTGTTTCACATTTGCAGCCAGGTTTTCCACTCAATGAAATGTCACAAATGCAATAAATCAACACACTTGTCTTCCTTCCCCTTTTCCCTCACACTGCTGCCATTTTTGGGCAACATCTGCTCTTCATTAACCAGCCCAATATTAGTAAAGGAATAAGCAAAACAGGATGTGCATTAGGAGGCTAATGGACTTTAGATTCTCCTGGAGCATGAGCGTTGGGAAGCATAAAGCAAAAGGACAAGAAGTGTCACTCCTCAGGGACCCTCACCAAGCTAGTGTCCCAATGAACTTCCGAGGGCAGATCACTGCTGGGAGACAACTGCTCATTATTTTTATTTGAGATGTCAGAGAGCACACTTGTAACAGCAGATCCTATAGTAAAGAGCTCATTTAGTACAAGAAATGAGCTTAACTGCAGTCAGATACTGTTGGGAGACATCCACATCCAGAGGAGAACTATAGTCTCATGAATGAAATAAAGAAACCATGAATGCCAGGGAGGTGCAAAGCAATAGGGGAAAGGGAAAGGAAGACAAGAGAAAATCTCAGAAGTAATGGTTGAACTTAGAGGTGACAGCCATCAGTATTAACACTGTGCATGTCAGAGAAGAAAGGACTACTTTTTCTCACTGAAGTCATTCTTGTACACTATAATCTGCCTCTGCCATGCACCCCCATCCAGGGAGCAGCCCCACCATGCGCAGTGGGGCCAGGGCAGCAGAAACGATGGATTCAGTTGACCACCCAAGGATCATCAGGCTTGGGGAGGTGGTGAAGCGGCTCATGTCAGGGTGGGGGCCCAGTCACAAGCAGCAGGTGGTTGTTGCAGTGTGCTATGGCCCGTTTCGGTTTACCTCATGGCCAGGCTCTGCTATCTCCCCCCTCCCTGCCTTGGTATCCAGTTTCTCCCCTGGAGGGCTCTGTATTTCACAATCCTATACAAAGCCCACCAAATTCAAACCCCTCACTCCTACCTCATAGGATGTTTGTACCCTCCCCCGCCCCCTCATGTTGGTATATGCGTAACTGTAACATGCTGTGCCAGCACTTCCCTGGCACAATCCTGGTGCCCGAAAAAACCATCTGGGAAAGCCCCTCCATTTGTCTCTTCTTCCTCGGCGCGCCTGTATCATCGGTGGACTAGGTGAACCCCTTCCAGACCTTCGCTAGCCCTCCTGTGCCCCCGAAGCAGCCGACCAGCCCTTGGAGCCACGAGCGGATGCTCAGTGCCCCCACCGGAGGCATTGCAGCAGGTGGTAAGGACACCTGGAAGGGAAGGCTCCGACATGCCTTGCTCATTGCAGGGCTGAATCCAGCACCATGCCGATAACATGGGTTCTCCTGTGGGTGCCTAGTTGCAAGGTAAAGTCCATGCCACCTATATTAGTCATAGTGATGGTTCTGTAGAGCTTATGTTTTATTTTAGAAGATACCAAGTCTCAGGAAGTAAGTTACAGTGAATCTGCTTGAGATAATTTTAACAGTTGTGTTCAAAATTAGACTTTCCTTCTCAAGCAAAAGCCCAATGTTTAAGTGTGTCTAAAAAAGCTGGGCAAACATCTTAAGAGTGGGACTGACTCTTAGTTATTTATGTCTGTCTCCTATGCAAGCACACACGGAAAACCTTGTATTTGAAAAAATAAACTGAAGTGTAATAAATTTCAGGGTTTATACATAAGGAGTGTAAAGAATAAAATAAAATCTTATAAAACATAAAAGACACAAGGAGAGGCTAAAACATGTTTTCTTTTCATACATACCATTAATGCCTTGAGATCATATTGATAAATGCAAAGTAACAAAATAGGAGGCAGGAGCAGGAGGACACTCTGATTCCCAATCTTGCAACATCTCAGACTGTACTAGGAATTTGTCTGGCGGGGCAGAGATAAGGGGAGTGATGCAGGAAGCTTTCAGAGTCAGCACAGGACCTTCATCTGGGCAGGATCTCAGGTCTGAGGAAAGCAGTGAGGGCTTCATCCAGCGCAGGAGAGGAGGCAACCCTTTCCTCCCCTCTGCAGCCAGCCAGGCTGGAACCCCTCACCCAAGCACCACAGGCTCTGGGCAGCTTTGAGCCACCGCTCATTCTGCAGCACAGTGCTCAAAGTGCTGCACTCTAGCCCCAAGCCAAAAATATCTAAAGACAGATAATCCACCAGCTAATCATCAAAGATATCTTTTTTTCCAAGTTATTTACAAGCAAGACATGCCAGATTATTGAACACGAGGATACTTTGTTAGGAATGGATACAGGGCCGTGGTAGCCTAGTGGCAATAGGATTAGATAGGATATATCAAAGACATATTTGGTGCCTGTAATTGTTTCCTAAGCCCTCTACCTCTGGTTTTAAGCCTTTTTTTTTCCTGCTACCACAGCAGTATCAAGCATTAAGGAGACATGAGATACTGAGACAATTTACGTGGGAGAGGAAGAAGGGAGTTGTACTGTGCCTTTCTATGTAATTTCACTCCTTGGGTTCACATCTTTTCCCTGAAAGTCCCAGTCCCTCTACTACATCCTGCGTTTAAAATGATATAAACATTCATCCAAAACTGTGAAAACATTGTTTGAACTCAGGATCAAAGCCATAAACAAAGACTTAACCAGACTTCCCTCTCACTCATTCACAAAGATCTCATTTCTCACCATCTGCCACTTTATTTCAATGTCACCTTTCAGCGGTCCTTTGGCAAGAGTTCCATATTTATTCATAAGCTAGTGCATTTATATTTGGCTAATATATGCATTATGACATTAAGCAACCTTAAACATTATTATTCTCTCTAAACTTACATGCCTTTACATGTGCTAGTTTTAAATGTTAAGTGATGAAGTCAAAATACTTGGAAATAACTGCTTGAATCTGTTTGAATTTTTTGCTTATATGCAAATTCAAAATTCCATATTAGAACATTTGCTCATTATTTTTTCCCCCCCACCTGATCATTAGTTTCTCTCAGGGGAAACACACTGGCAAAATCACAAAATAGCAGTGCCACAATAGAAGAAACATGGAGGAATGCCAGTAAGCAAAAATACTCTCCCCAAAAGCCAGTACACAGAAGCATAATGTAGCTGGGAACTCCTGGGTCATCATCCCCCAAGGCCAGTCACCAGGACATGGTGGGCTTTTAGACTGCTGTGGGGCACAGTGTGGCCTGACCACAAACATTGGTAACTGCAAAATGTAAGGGGTTTAGTACAAAACACCTAAAAACCCTCAAAATCTATAATGCACCATTAAACAGCGAACAAGAAAAAAATCAAATTCATTGCCAGCTTCTAAGTAAATCTACTGTGTGTCTAGAGGAAGGCACATCAAAGGCATTTTCCTGGGCCCTGCCAGTGTCCGAATTGGTGCTCCCAGGTGTCCCCCAGCAAGTCACCTCAGATGGGAATCAGCAATGTGCCGCCTAGAATCAGCACTTCTGCCTTCACACAAAGAGAAAGAGCATTTATCCAGGCAAAGTGCATGCCATTCAGAAACAATATCTTTAAATAAAATCATGAGCAAGTTTAATTAGTGAGTATCAATAAAGTAATTGAACATTGATAAGTATAGAGAAAGGTAGCACAAAATAAGAGTAAGACAAAAAGGAGTGATGAGAATAGACTCTCATGAAACACTGGCATCTAAAATGTGATTATCACTAAATCTGAGAATATTAAAAACATTCTTCAGTTTCCAATACAGAAGCTAGCTCCTTCCTGTTTCAGTAGACCTGAAAAGGGGGAAAACTGCTGAAATGAGGAGAATTTAGTCTGAGATAAGTCCATAGGACTTCTTCTACCTACCTCTGGAGTGGTAAAGCCATTTCAAAGCCCTTAGGCTTTGTGTGCACCCCCCCACTTAAACCAAATTCTCTACCTAGAATATGAAAACCAGAAAGAAATGTAGTGAGCTATTTACAATTACCTGGTCTGAAGCAATACAATGTAAAAAGAGTTGCAAAAAGCTAGCCAGGAAAGCAGCTGTTAAATAGGTACCAATATTCAAAACAAATTTGGACCAGATATGAGAGGAGGGTTTTGTTGGTTTTTAGGAAGAATAATTTGCCCAGTAAGGCATATTTTATAGCCTTAGGGTCCCTATACAAATAAAACAAGCAGATTTCTTAGAGGAATGCATGCAAAATTATTCTGAAGTTACGTGTTTATTATTATAAAGCTGAAAAAAGAACTGAAGGAAATGCTTTAAGAGGAACCATATGCTGAAGCATTGTTCACCTTTTATCCTCAAAAACATGTTTTTAATGCGGGCATGCTGAAGGCTCATTTCAACAAGCAGTAGCCTGTGTAGCTGCTGACCCAAGACAGCTTTTAGGCATGGCAGTTGTGGAGGCTCATCTATGAAATCCATCAGTAAATTTAAACTATTGCAGCCTCCCATTCCATGCTAAAAGACTACCCTACTATTGCCCTGAGCTCTGATCTGTGTGGCCCAAATTCTCTTCGGAGTTGAAGCAAAAAGTGATTCCCTGTGGTTCAGGAAAATACTGTTGGGTTTGTTCTACCCACAAGGCTGAGATCAGCCACTTAGCTGTCACTGAGGATAAACATAGACTTTAATCCAGTGTTCATCACTTGGGCAGGGGCTGGGGAACCTTGTTGCACTGGAGCTGAAGTGAAAGGCACCAGAGCAGAGATGTGGTGACTGTGGATCTGATGGGTCCTGCACAGCACGGGGATTGGCATTTTTAGTGTTTTCCACAAGGGACAGGTGGACACACATTGGGCTAAAAGGATACCTTCTCAGAAGAGGGGAAAACAAGCTAGCCCCACTTTTTCCCCAGTCAATTTCCTGCCCTTGGTGTCATACTGCAGATTCTGCTGCTTATTCCAGATGTGATCCAGCTACTTCATTGCTGTCAGGAAGAGGAAGGCGATATCTCCAGTGCTTCTTTAAATTATAATTACCTTTAAAGGCTAACCTAAGTCACCAGCCTGTGCAGCTCTTCAGCTTAGGGACACAGACACTTGTAAAATCTTTGTGTCCTGACATTTTGGGGAAGAACTATTCTAATTTTAGCTTTAGCTAGCAGGTTAAATCCTAGCAGGAAGATGGGAGATTTTCATTAGAAATACTGTCTGGAGTAGTGAGGCATTGTCAGACCTCAGCCCTTCTGCAAATACAGTTTCCACGCATGTGTGAAGGGATGAAGCTTTATCTGCTCCCTTTCTCCACTCACCTCAGCTGGCAATATGGTCCTGGCCTGGACACTAAGTACATGTTATTTTCTCTGTTATATCTGTGACCAATAATACAATTTACAAAGAAGTTAGAGACTATGCAGTATATGAAGGCTGTTAACCCAAGTTTGCCTCTGAACACAAGTCCTCTCAGCCAAATCAAGACACTACAGCCTTCTTTTCACCCACATGGTGATCTTTCATTTTCTTACTTGCAAAAAGAAAATGCCTTGTATTAATTTTTACGTTATTATGAGATGTCTGTAGAGACCAGTAAGACCTGGGTGTTGTGCAGTGCTCAAGGACACACTGCAGAGTGTGACTTCAAGGCTCTCATGGTAGGCTTGATGTCATATAGGACATCTCTGGGACTGCTGCTGCCACTGTCAGCAGGAGCAAACATTGAGTTTCTAATTGTCTTTACTAGTCCTCAGAAACCTTTTGTTGCCACAAGGACAGAGCTTGTGTTTGTAAAAGAAATGCTGCAGCAGTGTGTTCACTTTCAATATGCAATATTACCTGTTGTGAATGAAATGAAATTATTTTACATATAAAATAACACTTCAAAGGCAGTGTTAGCGGGTTTCTTTAGGTTTTAAAAATCTTGTGAAGAAATATTACTCAACAAAATGGAAGAGAATACTAGTAAAAACTATTATTATTTACATGCACATATGCATGCACACAGGCATACTCATACACAGACTATCTTCTTACTAGTAACAAATAAAAGGAAAGAGTTGCGCTGAAAAAAACTGCAAAAGTGGTGTGGCTTCAATGGAGCTGTACAAAACCACTGGAGAAGTCAATCCAAGCTGCTTTCTTCTCATATGGTACCCACTCCTAGCTCTTGTACTCACACTGTGCAAGCAGAAATTCCTGCTGATGTGTTGGTTTGTGTTCTGTGAATTAAACGTGGCCAGTGGCAAATTCAACAAGGGCATTTTTTAAGTGTTAGCTACACCCTAGGGGTGACATGCTGTCCAAAGTCAAAGGGTAAAATCCTGGCCACACTAAATTCAGTGGTAAAATTTCCTTTGCCAGGCACCTATTCTACAGGTTATTGATGCCTTAAACCCATTATATTGTCTTCTGAGAAAAAAAGAACTGGTGTGCATCTGAAACCTCTTTATGTAGTGTCTTTGACTCTCTATCTATGGGTTCCTGTAGGAGCCTGTTAGGAGGGGTTCTCTTCTGAGAAGTTCAACACCCCCATTCCCTCTTTGGCCTTGGATAGACAGTTACATTTCAGCAACAAGCATTTCATTCCAACAGGAAGAGAAATATAGCACCTAGAAGGATGACTTGATAGCAAAAATCAAAAACAATGTTTGCAATTTTCAATTTTTTAAAGATGGTAGCTGTTTGAATGTTATGCAGGCGTTGTAGACTAAGAAATCACATCGTCCAGCAATCCTTGAGAAGATTAAATCAGCAAATTCAGCAGTATTTTGAAATATTTAGTATTGTTTAGACATGTAAGATTGAAAAATTCTGTTTCTACACATAGCTATACTCAGCTGCCTCAGGGGAGAAGTTTTCTCTGTTGTGCCTTCAGAGAGAATTAAAACTAGTCCTCAGGTGCAAATTATTTCCTCAGAGTGCTGCTATCTCAAGCTCCATCATTTACAATTTGTCGTGTCTTCCTGCATATTTCCAACTTTTCTACCTAGTCTCCATAAAAAGATGCCCATAAAAGAGGTGTTAAGGAAACTTCCCTGTCTGACCATCCAGGAGCCATCCAACACTGGCATCCCCTAAGCTGGGACTAAGGCCCTTCATAGCTACACATCCCACAGCTGGACCCACACAGCTGGACCAGTGTATCTCGCCATCTTGACCCCAGGTTTCCTCCAGCAGAGTCTCAGACATCTCAGTCCTCAAAAGAATATAATTGTGGTGAAACAACAAAATAACAGCTCGAACTGGGTGCCTCCAAGGAGGGACCCGGAACAAAGGAAACCCTGGGCTTTTACACATCACAGTCTAAGTGCTCAGGAGTCTGGGGCTGGTTACTGCTGAGCGTCCCTCACCTGGCTGAGCCAGGTTATGCAGGTAATGAGCCTTTGTTATGCAAAGGGCTGGCAGCTCAGGGCTCTTTTCTGGGCTTCCATCACCCAGAGCTCAACCTGCAGCCCACGCTGCAGCTGCACACGGAGCTACCTGAACCAAACGTCTTCCTCAACACAGGGGACCCCTTGCACCCATAAAAGAGAAGTCCCCAGCTTTCAAATGCTCCTTCTTGGAAGACCAATAACAATTTTGGAACAGAGGACAAGATAATATGTCCATTGTTCACAGTCTAAATAACAATATGCAGCACCAGCTTCTAAATGTCAAGGTCATTTGTGGTATTTCTATTTTGAGTAAAATGGCTCCTTACAGTTTCCATGGTTTCACCTGAAATATGTACTGAGCCTCATTGTTAAGAACCTTGAAACTCAACCATTCTAATAAGAAAAAAGTCATCCTATTCTGTAGGTAGTCAATTTGACTTTTAAATGTAAAGCAGTCTGTATTTACCCTGGATAGGGTTATGGATCTTTACATGGCATTTGTGAACAAAACCAGATGTTTGGCTTATCCAATTTGCCCTTCTTTTTGGTATATTGCACAATAATACATTTAATTATTTCTACAGCTTAGTTTGGTTTTTTTCAGTGGAAAATTGGCTTTATTGTTTACTACACATAAGGAAATATCAGCATTATTAAAATAAACTATTGAGAAAACATAGTAGGTGACAGTCATAATGAAAATGCAAAAGAAACACAATATTCATTAGACAGATTTTAAAAGTTTAGCATTGCTTCAGATTGTATTCTGCATGTTCACATTTAGCTGTGGAAATAGCAACTGTTATTAGAAATGCCAAATTTTACAGGACAGGATAGTAATTTTTCTATTATTGTTGTTACTTAATAAGTATTAATAAGAAACAGAATGCTGGAAGGAGATTGAAGAATGACTCAGATAAATAAGGCAAGGATTAGTTTAATGAATTTTAAAACCTCAAAATGCAAAATTAAAACTAGAAAACTAGTGGATACTAGAAGACAGAAGATTTCCATATTAAAGCCTCCAGTACTGTTCTTGTTGAGTTGCCAGTTTCAGAATGCTCCTCTTTGCAATACTGACATAAACGTGTTTTGTCACCAAAATGGGGCAATGCATTACAGTGATGTAGCTCCACTGATAGAGATAGGATTGGAGCAGGCACTGCATAGCATAGCATTGTCTCATTAAATGGACACCTTTACAGTCCAATTTTAAGCAGAATATGGCACCAGATCATTATTTAAACTTGTCGTTCTTTCTTCTTTCCTTTCTTTCTTTCTTTTGAAGTCTATCTATTAGTAGATTGTCATCAACTGAAGCTCTCATCATTCACATGACATCAGTCTGTAGTATCTTTCTCATCTGCTAGTTACTCTTTTTACAGCTGTAGAAGACACAGAAAATGTAAGAACATAGAGGAAAATTGCCATTTTATCTCTGATAAATTGCGGTTTCATGTTGTGGAAAGTCTGTTCATTTTCCCCAAGAGATTTTTAAAAGCAGTAGATGGGATCCAACTCACCCAGCTTAGTTGTCTTAGATGTGACCGTTCATGTTGGGTTCATGGACTAGGCTCTATATTCAGCAATACAGAGAGAATTCAGTGGTTGACTTCTAGATATCTTTTGTTCTTTATTTTATATACATATAACAAATAGTTAGTTGCTCCACTGTGAAAATGCTTAGAATATCTGTACAATGACATAGCTCTGGACAGCTTTGCTTAGTGTCAACGGAATTTTATACAAACCTAAAATGTGTGAGGACTTAAGACTTTGGCTACCTATTTTGTATTGTTTACAGAGCTTGCATATATTTCTGTATCCTTCAGTGTTATTTCTTGGTTGATACATTTCCCATATGTGGGATTTTATAGTCCTTGTGGTTTTAGTTATTAGAGAGGAAGAAAAAAAAAAGAAAAGGAACTTTGCATACCTTGTGTATTTTCCTACTCCCATTTCATTAGAAATCCTAAAGAAAACTGTAAAAAACTACAATAATTAGTGTCAGGCTTGCTTGCATCCTCCATTCTTCCTATCCATCCCTATTGATTTCCTCATACATCCTTCCAGAAAGGTCTGTCCCACTGTGCTGCCAGCTATGGCAGAAGTCATCTCGTAGGTGTGCAGAAGGACGTCCAGCTCCTGTAGTGTTTGGTCTCTGCATGAAAAGGGACTGGATGCAGACCACAGGAGGATGAACTGTTCCTATCAGCCTCACTTCAGTATGATGGCATAGTTCTGTGCTCTCCTCATCTTGTTCAGCCAAACCAGCTGGCCTGAATCTGGCTTTTGGAGCAAAACTAAGTCGGCCGAGCAGAGCTTGTATCAGATCATCAAAGAGGCATCATGATGTAACAAAGTATTGCATCTGATACAACAAATGTGTTAGTAAGCACTTTTTTTTTTTGTAATACAGAGAGACCTACAAACATGCAAGATCTGTCATATCCTTTCTTATACCTCAAAACACAAGAGAAATGCACAAGTTAGAAAGTATTCCTAGCACTTAGACACTTTAAATTCCTTCCTAGCTTTAATGCCTAGGAGATTAACAGGTGAAAAACACTGTCTATAGTGCTCTAAAATAACATAAATTACTGAAGGCTGCCACATCCTAGCACATCCAAAGAAAAGCATAGGGCATTACAACCAGTTAAGACTACAACAACAGTATGAATGTTTCACAAATTGATCTTAGACAAGTTTACACTTAGGGCAAGGTGCTTAGAAATCCTTTTTTCTTTTCCTTTTTATTTTCCCCTGTTGCGGTGTGCTCTGGCCAGTTTCGGTTTATCTCATGGCCAGGCTCTGCTATCTCCCTTCCCCCCGCCTCGGTATCTGTTTTCCTCCCCTGGAGGGCTGTGTATTGCGCAATCCTATACAAAGCCCGCCAAATTCAACCCCCTCACTCCTTCCCTACAGGACACTGTACCCTTCCCCCGCCCCCTCCTGTCGGTATTTATGTATCTGTAACACGCTGTGCCAGTGCTTCCCCTGGCACATTCCAGTGCCGAATAAACCATCTGGGAAAGCCCCTCCACTTGTCTCTCCTTCTTCGGTGTGCCTGTACCATTGGTGGGTTGGGTGAAACCTTGCAGGAACTTTGCCAGCCCTCCCGTGCCTTTGGAGCAGCCCGGCAGCCCCTGGACATGCAAGCGGACACTCGGTGCCCCCACCGCCAGCATCGCGGCATCCCCCAGCTTTTTCTTTCCCTTCACTTGCATAAAAAACCCTTCAGCTCTTTCTTAAATCTCAGAATATATGGCACATCAGTATTAAAACTTCATATCTTCTGCTAGTTTTGCAAAAGGCCACAGATTGGGTTCTTTTGATGAGATTTGCCAGCCCTGGGAGAAAGAGAGATTTTCTACAGTCACTTGGCCTATCTTGCCTGCAAAATAAAATCTGTGCATCCAAGAGTTTCAGTCAAGAATTTATAGGGAAAGCTTCAAAACACTGTAGACAGAGAAGAATTTCAAATAGCTATACAGAGCCCTTACTCTTCCCTAAAAAACCATACGGTTGGTGCTGTGCTGCCAATTCAGTGAGTGGTAAAAAAGCACAGATTTTTAATCATCTGTGTTAAAACTCCAACAATATTCTGTTGCTGCTTTTATTAAAGAATGTAAATATTTTTGAATGGGTTTTACATGAATAACATGATGTCCTGAGGTGATTTTTATGCTCTGGTTTTTGGGTTTTTTTCTCTTTCTTTCTTTTTCCTATCGTCTTCTTAAGCTCAGGAATGGTTCCTGTAACCTTGAGCTTGCAGAGAGAAAACCTGGCATGGTTTGTTTTCATGTCTTTGAGATAAAAGCGCAAGGTTTTTTTCCTTTCCTTCCAGTAGTCTGTCTGGCTGTGAGTTAGGACAGAGGGTTTTTTTCTTTTCTCTTCCCCTTCCCACCGGGATGGCAGTTTTCTTTTTGGGTTTTTTTTTTTGACTGTTTGGCCTGGTTTTTTTTTCCTATCCGAACAATCAGACCCTCTCCGGGGAGACAGTCGGCATGACCCTCGCCAGGAGCTGCCGGGCCGAGCCTTCAGGAGGAGTTGAACTAGAGAAAGGAGAGACTCTGAAAAATTCCACCATCTTTCTCCACGGTAGAGAAGGTTTACTGTCTAATATTATTCAAGTTTTGGGGTTTTTTGTTTTGTTTTCTTTGTGCCTGCGTGCACCTTGCTTGTTAAATAAACAGTTCTTTTTCATGTCTCTCCAAGAAGATTTTAATTCCAAACCTTGGCTGGGGGGAGGGGCTGTAATTCTGCCTTTTAGAGGAGATACCTTTTCGGAGTCTCCTCCCAAAATTTGTCTCAAACCGGGACACATGAGAATACTTTTTTTAAAAAGTTGATGCATTTTAGTGTCTAAAGCATAGAATCACAGAATGATTTGGGTTGGAAATGACCTTAAAGATCATCTGGTTCTAACCCACAGTGACACCATCTACATATTAGCTAAGTTTAGAATTCCTGCTCTAGTCACTGAAGATAAACTTCTTGACTCGTTTCCAAAATGTAGATACTAAGTGCCATTGGAGGTGTCACAGGACACTTGAGAGCACTGCACAAAGGTGACAGATGTTGCACACATTACATGGGAGACCTGTGACCTTCCAAGCTCCAGCAGAACATCAGGCAGGATGGTCAGAGGGCCTTAGGCAAACTCAGTAGAGTTTGGAGCGCCTCATGCAGGCTACTGTTTGAGGATGACTCGAAGAGCTCAGAGCAGTGGGCAGTCTGTCAGCTGCCTCGGTAAGGTTTCCACTGAGTGTAACAAAGCTTAGGCAGCTTGTTCCCATGTAGTTAACTACATCGAGGTACCTAAATCTTAAAGTCTGTAACCTGCTGCTGAGTCTCACCGTGCATGTACAAGTAAGAACACAAAGTTGTTTGGATTTCCAGAGAGATCAAGTAATATGTGCTGTGCATCAGGTAATATTGATGTTCTAGGGAACAGCAGTTCCCAGAATTATACAATACCTGGAATAAGTTGATGGACAAGGTCCCTCTCCAGAAAGGTATTTCCCATTAAGCGTGCAGGAAGATTTGTCTTTATTCTATGAAGCATTGCAGCATACGCTGGGAATTTAGGATGTGCTTAACAGGTCTGCTGATTCAGGACTCTAGCTCCATCTGCATACACATGTTCTGCATTAAATCTTGTGCTTGTGCACAAGGCTTTGCAACCCCTGCTCACTGTGCATAACCTTAGCGGAAATGGGAAAAAAATTGAAGTCAAATAAGTGGATTTCTGAGCACAGCCATAGGATAACTAGAAAATCACATCTTCGTCATCTTCAGGCACTGATGATAGCTGCCCGTTTGCTGACATACAGCAGCTGATGAACTTGCCTTTGCCTGAGCATCACGGGGTTTGCCTTCTGTTGCACAGCCTTAGTTCTGCGGTATACATGCAATTCAGATACATGTTTTTGAGTAAGGAATATTTGAAGTGGAATTCAGTTTTAGGAAGCTTGCAGACCATAACTGATTGGCAAAAGACATAGGAAACATCTCTTACCAAGATGTTTTTTGTGAGTTTTGGAGGCTATGAAATCAGTTTTTATTAAAAAAAAAAAAAAAAAAA
>VYZT01022443.1:36391-71627 GCA_013400735.1 Pomatostomus ruficeps
AAAAAAAAAAAAAAGAAAGAAAAAGAAAAGAAAAAGGATATAAAAAACATTTGACTCTGGGATGCTTCTGTAGTCAATGGGAACTTTGTAATAAAAATGTTCATTTATTCTTAGTTCATGTAGGATTTCACTACTGTGAACTTAGGTAAAATTCAGATCTCTTCACTGCCAGGGTTGAACTGAATGATTACAAAAATAAACGGTTATGTTCTCATGAAAGAACCAATTTCTAGTATAAAATATATGGCAAAGAAAAAAAAAATTAGTAATTTAACCGCGTTTAAAAAATAAACCGGTCTTATTATCTAACTTAAATATGGCTCCTTATCAGAGCTGGAAAGATCCTTGTGTTGAATAGGTTTGCTAGACCTGTCTGAGCTCTCAGACCTGATTTACTTTTTTAGGATCTGTGTAATTGGCATAAAATTGGGAGAGGAGGGGGGAATGAGACACATGGGAGGATGCATGATAGACACACATGATACTGGCAAACTTCAAGTAGTGATATTTTATTTTATGTAAAAAAGTCCATTCCACAGTAAAACATCTTAACAAAAATGTCCATCTTCCCAAACCAAATATATGTTTTGTTTTTTAAACCAAAGCAAAGCTTGGCTTTATTTGGTCTCCACTAATGTTTTTTTCTACATTGAACTGAGCTGCCAAATGTATTTTCAATGAATAAATTATCCAGAAGCTTTGCTGATAATTATACTGAAATGACAAGAGGATGCTGATCTGCTCAACTTGTCACACTATGCTCCCCAGACAGCTTTTTCCCAAACTCTCATTAAAAGATTTCTTTAATTTACCTGTTACAGTGAAATATCTGGTTGTTTCCCAGACCTTATTATTATCTTAAGCCATAAACTCCATAAGCATGAGAACAACAATTAATACTATTTCACACTACAAAATTATGTTAAATCAGTAAAACACTGTTAATACAACCCAAAAACACACTACCAATTAAAGTGCAAAAGTCCAAAAACACCTAGTGAAAGACACAGTTAGAAGGACTCAAACACTGGTACTATCCACTAAGGTTCAAATAACTAAAGAGGCCTTGTTACTTGTGATGTGTGGTCTACTCAATTTTATTAAATCCTGGTCCTGTAGCTGTGACTCTGGTATTTTCAAGACAAACCCTTCATCAGTGTTATAAAATTGGGCTAAACTGGCTGGCAGTCTGATCCAAACTAATCCTACAGACGCGTTAACGAGTCCCAAAAGCAGTTGCTATTAGTAGCTGATCTGTTTGAAGAAAGATGGACAAAGTATGATGAAGAGGTTAAAAATAAGTTCAGCAACCTGTGTGCTTGGCCGTGCAGCTTTCTGTTATCTAACATGATCACCTCGGAAGAAGTCTCTGATTTAATTAGAAGTACCAGTCTGGGATCCTTGCACTTACATAACAAATCACCTTGGGAAAGAATTAAAAAAAAAGACCTTTCTACCAAGAATACTATCCCCAAATATTAATTATTTATGCTTGTAGTAATTCCAGCATGGAACTGCACAATTAGCCAGCTCACTGTTTTGCATATACTGAATTACAATAGTTGCAGACAATTAAGGCCAGAATCTGAGTGATGATGATCATACTATTGTATGTTTCACCTTTCATTACTCAGTGCTATAATGAAACTCTTTCTGTTTTCTAAAATATACTCTGACCATTGTATTTTTATTATTTTTTCTCACCAGATTATCTGCCATTTAGCCAGAAAGCTGAAACTGGTTTAGCTTCTATTTTTAAATCTCTGCATTTGAATTAAGTTTTCTTCGTTTGTTTGGTTTGTTGGGTTTTTTTTAAACTCATATCTGCCACTTAAAAAAAAAAAAGGCAAGGAAAAAAAAAAAGCGAAGGCCAAATTCAATTCAGTGGATTTATCTCCAATCCTGACAGGTTAGCTTGACATGTTTTTGCAGAATACATAGGACATTTGGGATTAAAGTTGCTCCTTGTAACTGTCATTAGCATTGTAGCAGCGTGCAGGCACTGATTATGTTCTTTCTGCCTCGCCTCCACACCTCTAATCTCACAGCTGACCCGATTTATATCACTGCCTTTACATGGGCCTGTACATATTGAAATACAAGAGAGGGAGAAGGGCTGAGATTCCCTGAAAATAAACTCAGCTGGCAAAGAGATTAACCCATTTATAAATGCATTTTTGCCTGTTGCTGAGTGTGCAGAGTTTCATCCATTTAAGGAACACAGGCCTAAATCCAGATACTAACACTGCTTGGGAAGGGAGAAGAAAGAAATAGATGAAGTGGTATTTTGAACAGATCTGTTGCCAGCACAGCAGTTCAAAAGGTTTGGGGATTTTTGGGAGAGAGGAAAGGGAGGAAACTGAACAGTGAGTTTGGAGTCAACATCTCAGAGAAATCATCTGCAGTAGTTGGTGTAAGAAAATACTATTTTGCTTTCCAAGTACCACTCATCATCAGTATCTTTGGAAAACCTGATGTCCTCTTAAAAGCATTCCCAAAGTAGGTGCAATTAGTCATCAATGGCAGAGGTTTATGTAATCTCACATTTACAGTGAGGAAATCAATTTATGGAGGAGCATAAACATGAGACACAGTGGCTCTCAGGCCTTTGTCAAAGGATTCCCAGAAAACAACTTAGCTGACAAGGAAATTACAAGTACACTTCACAAGTGTCCTCGTACTCTTCTGAGCATGAAGAGTCTCACCCATTTGATGATCCCAGTTCTAAATCCAGGTTCTTCTAAGATTTAAAACACCATTTATTCTTATCAAGATCATTTTCTGCCCTTCTATAAAAGGCTTCTATTGAAGCATCAAATAGACAGGACTAGGACTAGGTTTAAAAACAGCACTTTGACAATTACATTCACACAGAATAACCGGTAACAGCAAGACATGCAAGGTATTCCCTGGGCAGCCTATGCCAGATGTGGGTGGATGAGATGTGCAGATGCCAGATGTGTGCATGAGCTCTCTTTGCACATGGGGAGACCTTAATGAGTGGACATCCATGGGCGGGCAAGCAAAGCATCCATGGAGCCCAGCTGGGCTTCAGGAGTTTCAACTAATTCACACCTCTGACTCTACTTCCCTCTTCTGACTGAAAGAAAGTCCAGAACATTTAGAGCTCTACACGGTATTTTAGGCACTGTAATGTCATCCACAACTACACCCCTGGCTGTGGAGCTTCAACACTCTGCTTGATATGCCAAGGTGCATCTTCCAAGATTGTGGATAAGACCAGAGATGAGAGCTTGTGGATGAGAGCAGTCCTTTCCTTGGGCCCTGAGAGTAAGGCAGTAGCTGTGCCTGGAGCAAGCACACTGTGATCATTTGGTGATTTTGTACAGTGACAAGGCAGTACAGGTCATTGCACCAAAAATACTGGGATTATTCTAATTTTTTACCTAAAAATACCTAGCAGCAAAATCTTCTTAAATTCCCCATAGTCCGAAGCAGGAGAATGATTTTTCCAAGAGGAGATTCAGATAGACCCCTCACATAGGTTCTTAGAATAATTTCCAGCACTTCTAAATCAGATCTAAACCAGATTAAAATTGGTATTGGGTTAGGAAAAACTGAGTGTGACCACAGCTCTTATCAAATTCAACTATCCTGAGACTGTGGGAGGAATCATCCTGCCCTTGTCAGCCAGAAAAAATGTCATTATTGTATTGCTGTCAAATCTTTCTCTAAATTAAGAGTGTCAAGTTTATTTTTTTACCTGTTACTCTTGCATGCCTAGTGTGTTTTAAATATGTACAAAATTCCATCTCAAGAGAAATTTTGATTAAAAAAGGAAGAAAAAGCTAAGATAAGTTTAGATGTGATTAAAAAAATAAGCAAAAAAGGAAATTGAGTAGGAGACCAGGTAACCATCTCATTCAGATACTTTGTCATGTGTCCATAGCCAAGGGTTTTTTCATACACTTTCTTCATCTATAAATGTAAATATTTAGTAAATATAAATACTATATTGTCTCTGAAGGGTAATAGAAGAGACACACAAGACTGTATAATGATCAGCTCAGAAATCTATTCTACATTTAAGTGGATTTAAGGTTGAGAGCACTTGTCAATAATTCAAGGGTAAAATACATTAAGGGACAACTGTAATTATACAAAGCTCAGGCAATATAGGCTGGGAAACTGAGAATCAAGGAACTGATTATAGAACATCCAGCCATGCAATCATCAGAATTTTGTGGTTACTGTATAGTATTATGACAGAGCAGAGTTAAGGATAGCTGACTGCCTCTGTTGTGCCTGCTTTGTCTTCATGGGTGTTGATTATTTTTAGTGTAAAGTAGCTATATATTTAAATGTAGTTGTTTTCTGACCCTGGTGCCTCTACTAAGAAGCAGTCAGGTCCTCCAGTGACTGTCAGAACACAAATAAAGTTATTCTCCTATCCATGCAAACATAAACAACATACTTCAGTGAATTAGAGCAAGAAAGATTAAATTAAAAGACAACCCCTGGTCCCTGACAACTGTGTCTCCTTTTCCACATACAGCCCAGAACAGGATATCTTGTATGTTTGAAAACAGCCTATAAGAAAGTGATGTGTGTGTAAAATCACAGAAGACAGGCTGAAAGGGATCTCAGGAGTCCTGCCTAACATATTGCTACACCCTAACCTCATGTAATGACTCTTTCAGTAGGTCACTGTCATAGATAGCAGCAAAAGGAAATTACTCTTTCTTAATGCTTTGCCTTCTTAGCTATGGCTATTTAGAAAAAAAAATAGCCTTTAAATATAAAGAAGTGAAGATGTTCTCTTGGGAAAGTGCTGAAACTACAAATGACATAGTAAAATAAAGCCTATGTTATGTGCATTAAACATCCTTTCTGCATGTGTCCAGTCTGTTCAAAATGACAGAGAATGCCTTCAGCTCACTTTGGCATTAGAAAAGAACTGTGATTCAACTTTTGACTTGTTTTCTTAGTCAGATCATCTACATATGCTCAAACAAATCTGAACAGCTGAAAAAAAGGGGGGGGAAGAAATAATAAACATCTTTTTGCTTTCTCCACCACCACTCGCTGTGCATCTCAAATCAAGGCCAATTGATTCTTACAATTCATGTTTTCTTCCTAGAGAATGTGCTGCCAGATCACAGCAAAACAAAGAAACAAAAAATCTCCACCTGGTACGCAATTTCGGTCAACCAACACTGACACAGATTGTCCCTGTACAGTGCCACGACAGCTGTGTGCCTTATACAGAGAGCACAGCTGATGGCAAAACAGAAACAGGAGCAGCATGAACTGAGAACCATCCACTCTCTTTAGTTTGTGGCTATATGGTTATCAGGATTAAAACAGTATTCTGGATGCTTCCCTCCCTGCTATCTTCACCCAGGACCTTTCAAGGACTGCTCTGAAGCAGGTTTTCACAATAATGGATGCTCTCAGCACTGTCTGTCTTCCAGCTGCTGGCTGCTTGCTGCAGAGCTCGTCTGACACCTGCCAAGGGAAGGTTCCCTCTGCTCTACTGGCAGTGGGTACCTGACCTCCCCAGTCCCCAAGTCAGCCTAGAAGCCTGACAAAGAGTGTTTTCACTTTGTCCCTCTCTCTGCCCCAGGCTAGGTGGTAGGAAGTTTAGCATAGGCCAGCTTGGCTGTAGATTTGCCATTCCTATCATGTTTGTTACATAACTTTGAGAACGTATTTATTGCTAGATGTTCTACAAACAGACTAAATCAAACTTATTCTATTAAAGTACTGGGCTAAGGCCTGGGCTGCAAAACTGGATGCTGAGTTACAGAGATCAAGTGATTAAGTGGATTATGAATTTCTAACTAGCATATTGGCTCTCACCCTTGACAAGCCACAGACACAATAGTGAACAGGTTCCTGGCCAGCATTTCCTTGATTTTGGTCATTTGTTTTGTATTCCTCCTAACTTATGAACACAATGAATTGAAAAAAGCATGAAAATAAATCTTACTGTTCTCCTGGTCCTTTGGGGATAGGAGCATCCTAGCTTAGTGTGTCTTCTTCTGTTCTTGCTATTCTGTTCATGGAGTTTCTTGTGTGTTAATAGGAATGGAAATGGAGCAGTTTTTTTCTCCTAGATCAGCCAGTCTGAATAATGTTTAACTTCTAATATAAGTGCTGAGAATGGATCCTTGATATTTCATTGTGCTTAAATTAGTTCATTAGCCGGAGTCCTTTATTTTGTTGTAGAACACCAAAAAAACATATAAGGTTTTCCTGAGCTTCACCCACTGGGCTTTTACATCCCAGTGGCGTTCCACTTTGAGTCTCAGAAAAATGATATACAGGATAGTGGAAACTACGTCAACTGTAAAACCTCTTGAACCAAAACAAAACTTGAACCAAGTAATCAGGCTGGATAGAAAGAAGTCATTGTGGCACCTTCTATTACAACTATGTGGCATGGTATATGCAAAGTTCTGGGCAGAATACGACGGCTGAGCACCTCCATAGTCACTACTGAGGCTGAATCCCATCCTATCTCTATGAATGTTACACACTTCTATTGACAGCATCAACGCAGAAACCTTCCATCTAAGGCTGACCAACATTTTCTGTTACAAGCCCCATGTGCAAGCACTTACAAATTTACATAAAGGACATATATAAATATATTTGTATGGGACTTCCCACTTCATTCAGAGCAAAAAATTGAACAAAAAAATCTGTTATCACTGGCAATAAAACATCCTGATGCAGGAAGACATTCAAAAAAATGACTGAGTGTATGGATCTAAATGTAAGTTACATCAAGGATAAACTTGGATGGTTGGCTTCAAAGATGGGTTCATTTGATTCAAAGAATAGTATTGCAGCTTTGGAAAATATCCAGCAAAACATGCCTACCAATTTAACATCCCAAAGGGGACGGCTTGATGAACATTACAGGCAGGAAGGCAGGAGAGTGTAGTACAGCTTTGCTCCTGAGCATCTATTACAGCTGCAGTCAGTGCAGGGCAGCCTGAGGCTGCTCCTCCCCCACAAAACAGGGGTTCAGGGACTAGGCAGCAATAGCAGAATTTGGGCTGAGTCTGGCTGCTGCCCCTCAGGGGTGACAATGTTACTGAGAGACACAGCAGAATTTACTCTGTGCTCAGAGCAGTGACAATCTTTACAGTAAGTCTAGTGCATTGATTGCAGGTAGTGATCGAAATTACACCTTAAATACATTCCTTGGAGTTTGACTCTCTGGTGGTACAAACTTGACTGAGATTATAGGAGCTCTGTCAATCAAGTAAGCTGTAAATCTGGCCTTTCAACTATCAGCACGAAAATATTGAGTAACTAGAGAAACTATTAATACACAGTGATAACATTCAGAAACACCTGGATGAGTCCAGCTGCAGCCCGTTTTGTCCTCTGTAACCTCTCTTCAGTTCTGCCACACATCATTTTGAAAGTTGACCCCATGCCCCTGGCTCTTGCTGCACTGTTTAATCCCATAGTCTAATCTCCAGAAACAAAGAAAAATAGTTAAGAAGAGACCCCCTCTAATGTAACTATTAAGGACATTAGCCATACGTCATTTATTGAGCAATGCATTTCACCAATGCCACAGAGATGCTGCTAGAAAATCAACAGAGCTGGTGCTATAAGCTGCTCTCATTTCCAAGAACAGCATTTGACATAAGCTGTTCCTTCAGCAGCCAGAAAATGTTTAGTAGCTGTGAATCCTCTTTGTGCTTGGCTGCAGGTACATTGCAAGAACTCTCAAGACTGATTCAGTGAGTGATATCCTCAGGGATGATGCCTTCCAGAAGATACTCACTTGAGCTGTGATAATAAAGGACACAAACCAGTGGGTCCATAACCCTGAACCTGCTCCAAAGACACAGGGGAACCAAATAGAAGAGAATTCACAGCTGAAAATAAGACATACAACTGGGAAGTTTCAAATTGGGAATTTTCTCTCTATGTCCTGATAATAGATCCAAAGTCCACTGGCCAGAAGCTATGCAGGTGATGTTGAACCTGCAGCTCTGAGATGGGCTTGACTGATTAACTGTGCCATCTTTTCTGTCTGTGATTAAACTCTGAGGAATCGGATTTACCTGGTGTGCCCACAAGACCTCAAGCACTGCAAGACCCCTGTTTGCCTCCCTTGCTTACTGTTTTGCACCCCTGCTCTGCCAGTTACAAATCTGGCTTTTCCCCATACAGACTCCAGTTCCATGTCTGCAGATACTCAGCCAGTGCTTCTCTCTAACAAACCCTGGGCCCAGGGTCTCACAGATGCATTTGTGGGGGACGTGGGGACTTTTTCTGCAATATGCTCAACTTTATCCCCTTTATCTCTGTCGCCAGATAACACAAGCCTCCACTATAAGAAAGCAACTGTTCTACATTTTTAATTCATTGCTAAAATAGGAATCTTCCACTTATATACCAGTGAAAGTTGTTCCTCAAACCTCTGAGCAGTTAGTCCTAATGTTTATCCCAGGTCACAAAGCAGCCTTTTGTGGTGTTCTGTCATGTTTCATCAACTACATAACACAGGTTTTCTAACCATAATGGATAAAGCAGGCTGAAATGTGGCATATTAATAGATCTGCTACAAGCCCAAAATTCACAGGTCTGTACTGCATGACATGATGCTGCCTAGAGGTGCTCAAACCAGATTGGGCATCAAATGCCATCTAGATCCATAGCCAGACTTTTTACCTTTGCTTTTCTATCCTAGTTCCCAGATGACAAAGAGCACCCAAATTCCATCCCAAGTAATACATGAGGAGGAAAGATTCGGGAGGTATTTGTTCAAGCCTGGGGAGGCCGGCATGGTACAACAGTTACACAGTTAATGCTCCTAGCAGAGACTCCCTAAGGATCACCTGTACAAATAAGATGGTGAAGGATCCAGGCCTTTGGGCCAGATCTAGCATCACCAATTCCAACAGAAAGCTCCTACTCATCTCAATGGATTCTAAATTAAGCCCTCAGGCCCTGAAAGGCAGCTGCTGAGAAAATTATGCTAGGTCATGGCTAGAGACCAGGCACTGCAGTCCCAGGGATTACTGAATATTTTATGATTCAGTTATTAAAAAACATGTGTATCAGACATCTATCAGGTTGGGCATCCATAACCCTGGCTGCTCATGGGGAATTGAGGGAGGATATTAGCAGAAGAGCTATTTCAGGACTGCAGGAGTCTGCCTGCAATAAGCCAATACTTTCGTGCAGCAAGGGACTTTGCTGGATATTCTTGTATCTGTCAGTAGGTGTGAGGCTGACTCACGCTCTGCTGCAGTAAATAGCCGTAACAGATTATTCAGGGGTGAGCTGCCCTGTGGATGTCCCTGGCCTCCTGGAGACAGATCAGGGCAGGGCCAGGGCAGACACCTGAGAACAACCACCTCCTCCCAGGCTTATGTGCACACAGGGTCGAGGCCTTGCGGCTGTGAAGCAGAAGGAAAAAGCTTCTGGAAAGAGAGTGGCTGCAGGGAGCCATGCACAGCAAGGGCAGGTTTTAACAGACGTCTCTGGGTACAGCTGTGATTTCAGCAGTCAGTTCATCCAAACTGAATCAAGCTGTTTCCAACATAACCTTAGAGGTATTGCCATTAAAGAGCAGCTGGATAACTATCTACTGGAAAAGTAGCATCAACAATAGCACAGTTACATAGGTTTTCTTCAATACAATATGTAAACAAACTAGATCACTGTTAATTACTTTTTAATGATTGTTAAATCCTACTATGAGATGAAATGCCAATCAGTTTGCTGTTTCTCAGATTCTTGAGGAGAATAGCAATGCCTACTTGATTAATTCTAGTCCTCACCCAGCTGATCCAAGATGAATAGCAAAGGAGATGTGATAAATAAAGCCTGTATTAAAAAAGAAAAAAAAGATTTTCACTGTTTTAGTCTTTGTGCCTCATATCAATGTTTTCTAAGACAATGAAAGATTTCACATGTGGATGGATGTAGTCAAAGAGCTGAAAGTACACCAGAACAGTAAAGTACTTCAAGTTACTTTTCCAACCTGAGTTGCTGAAAATAAAAATTTTTGGGATAAATCTCACAAGAACTACTATGAACTCCACCTTGAGGTGGTCTGTAGGGAAACCCCATGTTCCTGAGATAAGTTATATAGATTGTAATATGCTAGTCTACAATATTCACCAAACCAAAAGTGATAGTGACAGTGTTAAACAGACTTTAATACCTGGTGACATTTGTCTGTCCTCTGATTTCCATTTCTGCTCAGGAACAGTTACTGCAAACACTGATACTTTGGAAATTGTGGCTAGAAGGAGTGGATCAGACTGAGGAGCACCATACTAACAGAAGCAGATACTATTTTCTTCAAGTAGTGCTAGAAGAGAAAGGAATCTGGCCCAGTATCTTTATTATAAATAGTAGTAATGCTATGTACTCTGATTCAAATGTATCACCACAGCATTGCAGTCATCCTTAAAACAGCTTTTGTTGTACTTTCTGCTTGAAAGGCAAAGGGCAGAGAAAACAAATGGGGTAAGATTCTGCTCCCAAGTGCTCTACTTTGAAACATGTTTTGGTTCATGACATTTATTCAGCTCCAGATCTGTGAGGGCTGGGTGCTGTTATCAACAAAAGAAAGTGTTCAGACAAGCTATATGGTACCACTGCAGCGAACAGGTGCTGTTTCCCTCCCATGTCACAAGGCAAAATAGCCTGAACAGAAGCAATGGCATTCAGCTCTCTCTAGACACTGGTGTGCGTGTGAGAGGGAAAACAAAATGTGCTTCCTGTGCCCTTATCAAACAAAACTGTCCAACACTGCCACTAGACTCCATGCTACCTCCAGGACACCCTGGATATGCTGCCCAGCATGGCCAGGGGCCACCCAGGAGAGTGGTCCTCTGTCTCACCAGCACAGAGGCAGCTGAAAGCCTCTCTAACAGCCATCCAATACAATAAGAGACCTGTCCCACCCCAGCAAGGGCAGGCAAACCTAAGTCAGGGTTCTGTTATCCAGATGAGGGTGTGCTGTGGGTACCGAAGAGCTGGTTTCACACCCACTGAACCAGGGTGAGAAGTGGAACAGCCAGGGTTTGCATGGTATTGTGTCACAGTAACTAAACCTCTGGATACAAACAGACTGAGTGCTCATCTTAATTAAACTGTTTGAAAGGTCAGACACTACAGTTCCTATGTGCATCTCCTGGATGTCAAAGCTCATCCTGTAGCAATCAATCCCTTAATGACCTCCCTCAGCACTGGTTACTGCCCTCACACAAGCTGCCCGGCTGCTCAGGCTGGCTGAGATGAGGCAGACAGCTCATCCATCTGGACACCATCTGCCTCACAGGAGCACTGAGTCATGCTGCTGAGGGCTGAGGCCACTCTGTGCAGCTGTGATGTGGAGACCACGCACAGGCAAAGAAAATCTATCTGCAATCCCTGCAATCTGCAAGGAGACCCCAGATTTTATCCTAAATCTCCACTGCAACAGGTGGTTATGCTGACCCGAGACACCCACAGAGTCTTGCTCCCTGTTTGCAGGGATAGAAGGAACTCTGCTTTTTCGGTGTGGCTCAGTGTGTGCATCTCTTCTGGATAACAGGCTGGTGTCTGCCTCACAGCTGACAGACAGAAAGGAGATTTGATTATTTGTCAGATGGAAAAAGCAACAGTGATCCTCTCTTGCAGTCTCCAGAGAGATGAAGAGGGAGTGTCTGCTCTTAATTATAGCCTTCAGACTGGATCATGTCCTGAGAAGCTGAGAGCAGGATGATACATATACATATACTTGTAAGTCACTCTAAAAGTGACATTGTGTGGACATTTGTGGAGACAAAAACAAAAAATCAACAAAACAAAACAAAATAAAACAGCAAAAAGGATAAACTAACATGGCAACACTGTACATTTTACTCACTGTAGCCTGCATTTCACTGTACATCAAATGTGCAAGAGCCATGCAGGAAGGATTTCCAGAAAAACCTCTCTCTTTCAACTGGCATCTGGCATCTCATTGCAGCAATGCCTCTCACCTTGCCTTGCACAGGTAGAGAACCCTGACCACCCGACACAAAATAAGTGTCAGCCTGACCCAGCAAGGCCAAGAGAAGAAAATCAGAAATGAATGCAATTAGGAAGTCTGGGTATTTTCAGATGGTTGCATTAAGGAAAATTACATGTTTCCAGAGGATATTTTTAAAGCTTGTTTTCATTAAAAATAAAAACCTCTGTGATCTTTTAAAGGGCAGTGGTAGTATGGTAGACATAACTGGTCAATAACTGCAATGGCAAAACAAAGTCTTTGTAAATGCTATGAATCATTTAAATGATGATTTAAAAATAGCATTATAACAACACTTCCTACTTCTGGAAATATTATTGAGGAAGGGACTTAAGGTGCAGTTAACTGTCTGCTGGATTATAATCAGGAACCTGGTTCTGCCACAGGCATTGATCAAACTTTTGCCTATATTTTCTGCAAATTTTGCAATCCCTGCAAGAAGGGTCTGTGCCCCACAGTCACTCCCTAACTTTGTTGGACAGTCTAAAGAGGATCCAGCTCACCTAATTCAATCCATCTATAAGTCAGGACTGCAGCCTAAGATGGCTTTGTGAGCTTCTTTGTCAGTCAGTGGAAAGAAATAGGCACTTAGGAAGGCAGCTCATCTTACTCTAGGCACTCTGTTTAAGGTAGGATGGCACATCCTGTGGAGATGTTTACCTGCTGCTGATTGTGGGATCTGGATGCTCCTACTCACTTTTAAGGGAAGAGATTGACTATGTAAGATGAGAACCTTCCCTTCATAACCTTGCAAAGTGGAAGGAACCACAGGCACAAATAGCAACAGTGCCCAGCTGGACAAGTCAGATTTCAGTACCTTCTTCCTTGCTCTGGTTTCTCCTGCCAGCCCTGGGGTAAGCCCAAAAACTGAGTCACCAGTGGTGTTATTCCATGTTGCCTACAGAGCCTGCTCCCCTGTGGCTCTGGTCCTCTAGTCTGACCTCTGAGCTTTGTGTCAGGGCAATTGTTTTGACAGTCCCACGCTGAAATACAGTACCTTGCACAAGGAGCACTGAGGACAGCTGATTTACTAGTTCTCTTGCATAGGTCAAGATTTAAATTATTGTTTTTATGTTAAAAAAGTGTTGGTATCTTTTTATTAGTGAACTGATTTTCTTAGAATTTGGATGAAAAACTTTCAATGTCAAAATTGTGAATGCTGAGTTCTCATCTTCAGCTGCCCCTACATTTTTTTCATTTATGGTTCCTCATGAGAGTAAAGAGCACAGCTTTCTTATATTCAGACTTTCCTAGACAAGACCTGTCATCATAACCGCCGAGATCACTGCTTGGCCAAAGTCATGATGGGGTTCAAAAGCTGTTAAGAAGAGCATGAGAGAAATGAATACACACACCCTTATGATTATACCATTTCTAAAGCGAGGTTTGGTCTGTTGTAGAACAGGGGGAAAGTTAATTTCAGGACATGTACACAAAATTCAGTCTCAGCAGAAAAAGCTGAAATGTTGCTCTGTAAACATGCAATTCCTTTTTTTTTTAATGAAACCTTTGCTCGATGGTCTCAAAAATGTCAATAATCTGACATGATTTTGTGAACTAAAATATGTTTTTTTCAGAATGCAAGGAAAGGGAAATATCTGAGTAATCTTCCTCCAGTTCTAGCTTATATCCTAGCTTTTGTCTGAATTTCTTTTTCAGATTGAATGCACAAGCAAATCCACTCCAAGTAAAAAGAGGTTCTGTAAATCCTACAGAACCATCTCTACAATTATTCTATAGTTGATCTCAGTCAAATGCCAACGTGGCACAACATGGACACACAAACACCGAGGACTTGATATCCAGATTTACCACAGAGCAGATTTATGTTCATGACCAGAAACAGCAAGTCAGAAAAGAGATCTTGAACATGCCCCATGGAGTCATGTCTCTTGACAGTGTATTGATTGCTTATATACTCTATCTGATCTCAGAACTGAATATATAGATCTGCCTCACAATTGTCATCCTTTGCCTGCTCATAAATATGTCCAAACCCCCTCTATGTTTTCATTATGTGTATATTACATATGACTAGTCAAATTATTCAATGTAATTGTTGCTTATACATAAAGTTTATAGCTAAATTGGAAAAATGTTTTATTCACCATAAAACTTTCCCCTCTCTGTACTTAATTGGTAGGTGATTTTCATTATTCTGATCTATAACCAAGTCTTAATTACTTTGACAGCTCTTTTCTATCAACGTGTTATATTATTGTGGCATTATTTCATTTGTTTTAAATCTTTACCTTGCTGGGCTCCAGAAACATGAACACTTCTGCATGTTTGAATGTGCACTGTTGAGCAAAGCAGAATAGGAGGAAGAGAACAATGCCAATTTTCTGCTCTATTCTAGAAAGAACTGGTGTCCTTTCATCCCCTCCTCCTACTGAATGGTAAGAAACAGTGATGACCTGCTTTCAATAGATTGGAAGGTTGATTGCATTACATTAAATATACCTTTTCTACCCCAGCTGCAGTTGTACCTGCAGCTAAATACTTGAACCATCTGTCCTGCTTTGACTAAGAAAATGAAGACATGAAAAGACATGTTGACAAAATCAGCAGCTGCCCTAATTGGGACAGTTTCTTTACAGTTGCTGACTTCCTTGAAAGATGTGTAAATCATGGTGTTTTCACTAGTACTGCTGACACCATTCAGGAATGTACCAGACACAATCCTAGCAATTATAATATTTTCCCATTTCTTAGTTCTAGAGTGTTGGGCATCTGCTCCAGAAGTCTGAAACATGGGGGTGTGAGCTGCTAGGTGTTATCTTCACAGCCTTCCATGCAGTAGTAACAGACCTCTGAGCAACCCATTTCTACTCTGTTACCTGGAATGCTGGAATGTTTGTAATATACAACTTATCTGGAAGTATTGCCCTCAGAACATGGTATTTGCAGGGAGGATGTCAAAAACAACAGCAAATAGAAACAATTACTTGAGAAATTGCTTCCAAGTTCATTTCACTGACTTATCAAAAAAAAAAAAAAAAGCATCTTCTTTAGGAGAGAGGCTGGAAAAATCTCACCAAGGGAGATTTTGGAGTAACAACTCAAAATTATAATAGCTACATATCGCTCTGGTTCTTGAAGAATATGAACATTTTTTCTGTAGATATACTGTCTTATATAGCTCTGTTATCCATACCAGTGAGTCAACCCAAGTTTCTGTTGAAGTCATGCACCAAAGTTATCCTTGGAGTCACACCACACTGATCAGCTGGAGAGAAAAAAAATCTTCAACTGGTTCTGGGAAGAGAGAGGATTGGATTAAATTCCTAATGTTCACCAAAAGAGAAAAAGAATATAGAGAAATATGCAGTGACCCTATTTCACCTGCATAGAAAGTAGAGCATCTGTGAATAAAGAAGTCCACATTTAGCAATAGCTACTTGGAAGCTCTCAGATTATGGGACTTTATTGAAACAGATACTGCAAATAAAACCTTTTACATTAGACTAAAGAGGTCAGCTAAGGCTGAATTATTTTTTAAAGATGAATATTCCAAGAGTGTTGTATGTTAAGTTCCTTAGTTAGAGACCATAGACCCTTTACAATAAATTTCCACGTAACCAGTTCAAACAGAGCTGCCAGGCTCACAACCATCTCCAAAACAGTATGGTTACTACAAATGTGCCATGGTGTCAGGATAAAATGAAACTTCTGAAGAATCAAAGTGTTACATATACAGAGGCCTTTTGACTCTGACAAGAGAAAATTCACACAACAACAGAATAGCTGAGGTGGGAAGGAATGTCTGGAGACAATCTAGTCCAAACCACCTGCTCAAGCAGAACCATCTCCAGCAAGTTGCTCAGGATCATCTCCAGATGGTCTTCAAGTGTCTCCAAGGATGGGGACTCCACGACCTCTCTGGGCAATCTGGACCAGTGCTCGCTTATCCTCCCACTGAAGAAATGTTTCCTTGATGTTCAGAGGGAACCCCCTGTGTTTCAGTTTGTGCCCATTGCCTCTGGTCTTAGCACTGGGCACCAGCCTCGCTCTCTCTTCTTTGCTCCTCCCCTTCAGGTATTTATATCTATTGAGGAGTTCCCCTGAGCCTTCTCTCCTCCAGACTGGACAGTCCCAGCTGCCCCAGTCTTTCTTACAGGAGAGATGCTCTAGTCCTTAAATCACTTCAGCTGTTCTTCACTGGGCTCTCTCCAGTGTGTCCATGCCTCTCTTGTGCTGAGAAAGGCCTTGGTAACAGCAGGGCAACAGTCCTCTCTGAGAGGCAGGAACTAGCATGTCCTTCAGCATCTTCCTGGCACTGGCTGTCTGACTGCAATACTGGAAGAAATCCTAGATTTAGTCCTTCACTAGGAGAGGACTTCCTTCTTCATTGCAGAATGGCTCCAGTCCAAAGCAAACATCAGTTCCACCTGAGTTCTGTTTCCAAGCTGTCCATTGCTGCTGTAGGGATAAAAACTGGCCTTTTTGTAGCCAAATATTTGAATAATCCAAAAGTGAGACACAAATTAGAAATCAATCTTAATTCATGCAGACTGGCATGTTCTACACCATGCAATGTCAAATACTTTCCATAGACTATTCCCCCATAAAGTTAAATAACACAAAGAAATGAGGGGGAATTTGATTATAAGCTATAATGGGCTCCCCTGCATTTCAGGAATAGCCTCCATGTGGGTTGTACATAATAAATGTAATCATAGTCTTGAAAAAGGAGAGTGCATTCAGCATTCAGCAGTCCAGGAATAGAGGACAGGCAGGGCAATGGATGGGGACAAATTGACCTCAAGTGTAAATTACTAGCTTGGGAATTTTAATAATGTAGATGATACTGTCCATTTTCCTAATTTTAGTGCAAGTCTCAAGATTTTATTTTATTCATAAAGATCCATCTCTTGAAAACAAGCAAATATGCATCATTATAACATTTTTTTCTTCTTATGAAAGTACAAGACCTTTTCCATTTGAAGTTTAGGATTTTTTTTTTTTATTAATAGAAAAGTACCTTAGAAAAATCACTTTAAGAGCAGAAGACAGAGGAAAGAAAAAAACCTTCAGTCTGTCTCACTGTGCTGATTTTTTGTGTCTTAACTTAGACTTCCCAGCAGTTGCCATATATCCAGTAACATTAACTTGTGGCTATTTGCAATACGTGCTTGCATTCGTGCATGGAAAAGCCTTGTGCGGTCCATTCTAGGTTACCTAAACCGTGGATTGGTGAGGCTGAGGAAAATCAGCGCCCCGGCTGAGGAGGCACCAGCGCTTGGTGCTTGGAGCCGCAGGGAGATGGGGGAAGCACCCGCTGCTGGGTTGCATCCACGCAGCGCTGCGACACAGGGGACACGGAGCTGCGGCTGCTGCTCCCGGCACTCTGCTGCTGTGACAGAACCCTTCCCAGCAAGAGTGACTGTCGCTGTCGTTTCGTGGCTGCTCCCACCCGAGCCATCCCCGGGCTTTTCTCGCCCGATTCAGGCTTGGCTGCGCTCCTGAAGCGCAACCAAGAAAGCCATTTCCGTCCTTGGCCAGGAGAGGGCAATATTACGTCATCTAAAACACCCAGAGGCCGGGCCGACTCCGCAGAGATCAGAAATCCTTGTGAAATCAGGGGAGGGGGGGAGCCACAGAATCCTAGGATGGTTAGGGCTGCAAGGGACCTCTAAAGACCAGCTAGTCCAACCCCCCTGCCACGAGCAGGAACGCTTTCATCCTAATCAGGCTGCTGAGAGCCCTGTCCAAGCTGACCGCGAATGTTTCCAGGGGTGGTCCACATACAGCATCTCTGGGGCAACCCGTGCCAGTGTTTCACCACCTTCATTGTAAAGAATTTTTCCTTCTATCTAGTAAAAATCTAACCTCTCTCAGTTCAGAACGTCAACCCCTTGTCCTGTTCCAACAGACCCTGCTAAGGTGTCTGCCCCCATCTTCCTCATAAGTCTCTTTAGATGTGGAAAAGTTGTAGTGAGGTCTCCCTGGAGTCTTCTCCAGGCTGAACAACACCAACTGTCCCAGCCTGTTTTCATAAGTGCTCCCTAACATTTTATATCAATATAATATAGCTTTTCTACTCCTTTTTGCAACTCTATTGTGTTTCACTGCCTTATATGATTCAGGAGCAGGTCCCATTAGACCCCTACTCACCACAAGACGCCTCAGCCTCCCAACCCCAAGCCTGCTGAAACTGCCACCTGAGAGTATGAGACTCAGTGATTTATCTTCAGAGAGCAGAGGTTATTGTAAAGCGTATGTGCAAATACACTTGAAGAAAGGCATAAACAAGCAATAAACTTTGTTTTAGGTTTTTGAAAATTCATAAAAGGGAGAACAGTGGTCTCTGTAGAGGAGTTCTGCTCTCACGCTGCTGTGCTGACAGTGCAGGCCTACATGTGTGTGAGAGGCAGTGAACATGTGAACACAGCCAGCCCATCAATCCCTTCATCCCCCATTTCTGTTTTCTGCCTCTTTGGCTTTCTGCCTCTTTGGCTTTCTGCCTCCATTTCCAACCAGTCTGTCCTGCTGATCTTCCTGTCACAGGCTTGTGCACACTCTGAGTGCCTCTGTGTTCCCCTCTGCATCCAGTGTAAACACTTTCAGCAGCGTCACTTCCTACTTCAGCACTTTCCCTGTCAACTTTAAGCTTGTGGACGTGGAGGAAGTTTATTGCTCTGTGTTTCTTCCTCATCCTTCTTATGCTTCCCTGCTTCAAAATTTTGGGGCGAATATCTCCCACACTGACCCTGAGGAACAGGCTCTGAGCCATATACCACTGTGGGGGGGATCCTCTTAAAGGTTTTTCTCAAACCCTCTGGGTGGTATTAATGCACCATTTTGTGAGAACTTTGGCAGCTCAGAAAATCTCCATTCACTCAATTAAGGAAGTGAGTAAAATCATTTCTATTTGTGTTCTCAGTGCTTTTCCAGTGCAATGAGGGCCAAGGGGAGGTTTTCTCTGTGGAGCCAGTGGTCAGGAAAGCAGACAAATGGCACAGATGCGCACACACCCCACACCCAAGTGTTTCTTCGGAAGCACCTCATATTCAAAGAACTTTTGCCAAATCCGGGGCAAGTTTCCTGGCAGATTGTGCCAGAGTTTCGATCTAGCACTCACCCACCGCAGATGATATTTATCAAGATTACCCCAGGGCAGAGCAGACAGACAGCATCCTCCAGTTTACTGGTTTCCATTTGTCTAATATTTTTTCGTATCAAAAAGTCAAATCTCACACAAATTCCTACACAAATGTTGCTTGCTGACTAACTATAAGCAAAACATCATGGCTAGATTCTTCTAATTTTTTTTCATGTGACCTTTAGTTGTTCTGAATAACAAGAAACCAAGTAACCTACTCCTGCAGAAACACTGTACACCATTCACAGCCATGGCTTGAGTGATTTACACCTTGTATGCTTCAAAGAGCTGACAAGAGTTTTATAAACACTAAATAATGGAGTACATCAGCTCTACTGGTTAATATAGCCAAGGAATAAGAGGGCTCAGCTAACATACCAGAGAAATCCAGCTCCCCCTTAAAATTTAAAAGGGATTTTGCTTAGTCCAAACACATGTAGCTTGACCTAAATGCTTCTGTGAATAGCTCCTTGATTTTTCAACTACTGTAAAACCAAGAACCTATTCACTTTCATCTCATCAGACTGATCAAAGAAGTCATTGTGGGATAGTGACTTACACAGAGGAGAGCTGCCTATTGTGTCATCAGCTGCCACAGCATCTCAGCAAACACACGGAGTCTAACTGGGATCAGCTTGGCTAATCCGAGTGCTCTCACGAGGTCACAGCACAGGCAATAAAGCTGCTGTCCAGAGCTTGGGAAAGCATTAATACCAACAAACATTTCCTTGACCATGGTACTTGTCAGGGAACAATACTGCAGAATTTAAACTGTCAGCAAAGTCAGGTCACACTATGACCAGTTGCCCCACTGTCCCTCCAGTGGGGAGGAAATGGAAATGCCTTCATTAATAGAAATCGTGGCATATCCCTGGCAAGGTCTGCACTACCAGAAAACTCAAAAGTTACATAGGTGGTAAGACTAGGCCGTTTCCTGGATTTGTGCTGTTGTTACAAAGACATACAAGGAGATTCAGTCTGTTGGTGAGAAGAAAAACATGATTCCTAGGGAGAGCTAGTAAGTTGTTCTCTTATTTATTTTATACTTCCATTTTTCTTAAGAGCAGGAGGAATAATTAATCTGCAGTGTCTTCCCTTCTGTCAGTCCTCTCACTTCTAATGATGACTGAACTTCTTGACCAATTGTCCTCATAGACTGAGAGATATAAAGGCCTCAGAGATCTTCTGTTGATGCAGTTTGCACAATAACTGAAGTGTGGCTGGAGATAAAAGAGCCCAAACCATCCTCCCACCCAGGAAAGGCAGCACTCAGCAGCTCCTGCCCAGGCAAAAGCCCTGCCCTCATTCAGCTATCATGGACTCAGTGCAGCAACAGCGTGGGAGCTGGACAGCACTGGATGTGGAAATTGGAAGACCACATCACACCTCCACTGGAAAGCAAGCTTAGAGTCATTTATAAAATTCACTATCCTTAGTTGCACTGTTCTTTTTGCCTTGGACTGATACAATTTACAAATTTTTATGAGTTTCTTGCATTTTCCTTTCCTTATCCTGACATCCAGCACCCGAAATCTACTTAACTGTATATAATCTCCTAGTGCAATAAAACTCTATTAAATTTACTGAAATCATGAAAGTTAAGTTTGCCTAAAATATCTCAGCTCCATCTTTTTTTACTACTTCGAGGCTACTTTGTACCTTTTTATATATAATGAGCTAGCCAGCTGTATTAACTCAGCCTTGTGTGATTCAATGTGTTTGTTCAGGGCTCTGAAAGACAAAGCTAACGTTTTGTTTACAGTGCAAATGACTCCTTACCACTGCTGATTGCTCTCTTTCTGGTCGGAGACGCCTACATTTTCCTATCTATAAATTTAGAAGTAGAAAATCATTCGTTTTCCTCAAATAGTTCAATGATTTTGAGTCACCCAAACCAAGCAACATGAAAAACAGTATCCTGACCATGGCTCACTGGAGTGCATAGGGCCTTGTCTGCAGTTTATTGCCATGAAATGTGTGGCAATAGGGAGCTCATGTGACTCCCTCTTCTGTACATCATGATTGCTCCTAAAGACTGTGCAGTGAACACTTGAGGGGCCTGTTAAAGATTAAATGATAATTTCTTTGCACCTGAGAGAGAGAAGATATCGTTGGAATCTCCGTATGTGGTGTAGCTGAAAACAGAGTGGTTAACCGATAGCAGACAGACTATTGCATTATAAAACATACAGGATTAAAAAAAGGGCAAGAAAAAAATCATTTAAATTCAAGTAGTTTTCTGCAAAGCTGAGATAATATTGCAACTTGAGCAATTATGAGATGAAATCTTCAATTAGACAAAATCAATGAAAGTTAAATCCTTGGTTTTTCCTTTTTTTTTTTTTTTTTTTACCTTTTTTTGTGTGTGTATCAGTACACATGTACAGTTGTTGGTTTATCATGGCATAATAGCCGTGTCAGCTAATAAATTATTTCATAGATTGAAAAACATATATTTATGAGAGGTGCTGGTGTAGTGATTTGTGGGAGCCAGGAAAATTCTAATTCTGATCACACAGAGCCATTGACCAATGTCTGTGGTCAGATAACTTGACCTTCTCTTCCCTCAGTAATCCCAGCTGGGAAGTGTGTTAAACGCATCTCCCCTGGAAAATGACAGTGTGCGTTCATGCATTAACTTGTGTTTTACTACATATAGGATGTTGCACTTCTCCTTTCCCTTCAGTCTGTAGTCTCTGGTTTCCTAAAGTGTTATGCAGAATCCTGTGCAAGTGATGTTTTACATTTCCTAAACCTTTTATATCTTTGAAGTTTAAGAAATTAGATAGCATTAGCTTTCCTCTCTTGGATTTCTAAAGACATTTCAGGCTTGTCTTTTATCTAAATCATTTTATGGCCCATTAATTGAATAGATACTGTTTCTCAGCAAAGTCTGAAGGGTCATTTAGCATTTTCAGCATGACACAGTATATTTTCAGCCAGGGATGATTTTTTTTTACAATCTTAACACCAGCAAGTGAGGCAGCCTTTGATATCCACTGTTCTTGATACCTGTAAATCTTTGTGCTGAAATTTAAGCAAAAGAAATATGATTTTGGTTGAAATGGCATGTCATCTAATACTATCGTTGAAAATCCTGAAAATGCAAGGGAGACAGTAACTACTGCTTTTAATAAGGCAGAATAAAATCCCCCAAAGGTCTAGCCATTGGTTCTTATAAAATTCAGAGAAAGCTTTAATATGCTAGATAGTAAAATAGATGTTTTCAAAGAAAAATCTAGTTATACTACACATTTCAACTCAAAGTCAGTTTTGTAAACCAGTTTAATCTCTGCTAAAGACCTTTGTTAATCGTCCAGGTCAAAGTGCTGCCAGTAGTGGCCTGGTGGCACGAGGAGCCCTGTTGCCCTATGGCACAGTCATAGAAAGTCAAAGAGATAAGTCAAGCTTCTTACAGTTATTGATATTATTCTGAACATTGGAAACATTAGACAGTATCCAAAGCAGTCAGCCTAAGCTATGTTGAGGCTATTGAGCCGTTAATTGTACCATGTACCAAGGAAAGGGGAATGTGCATCCTCCTTGGGGTTCTTCTGCCACTGCCAAAGGGCACCCAGTCCTGTAAAGCCTTGGAAACACAAGGAGCTGCACACACCTTCTCCAGACAGACATGAAGATAAAGATCACCTAGTAGGATATTTAATGTTTGGAGTCTGTAAGACTTCTCAGCTTTTGGGAAAATAAAATGAAAACTAGGCTTAGTGGTTCAAAAAGGTCTGCTAGTCTGGCATCAGACCTTTGGCTAATCATAGAAAGGTTTGGTTTGGAAGAGACCTTAAAGATCATCTAGTCCCAATCCCCCATCATGGGCAGGGACACCTTCCACTAGACAATGTTGCTTAAATAATTATCCTTTATAAATTTAATGAGAATAATTACATTCCACAGTATTGCTTCTGTGAACAATCTTTTCACCAGGGTTGTCATAATTTGTGGTGGGTATTTAATTTCTTAATTATTTAATAGCCACTTTTGTGGAGGATATTTTTTAGTGAGGTTGAACTGGGCACATTCGACAGCTACAACCTAAGAATACGGCAGATTATAGTCCATTATATAATTTTAAGTCATTATAACTGCAGGGTGTGTTTTGAAAGACTGTGAGCTCTCTTGGTGAATAGCAAGTAACTGCACTTCTTTTCTAGAATTAGTCCCAATTGTTGCAATCCAAGTGGAAGAGATCATAACTGTGTACTCACCTCTTACTCCTCCTTATGGTACAATTGCTCCAGGGACTACTTATGAATTCATACTAAGCATTTATTAAGCAAATCACTCAGAGCTTACAACTTCTATTTCAGTTCCTGCCATATCACAGAGAAACAGCAGGGCACAACAGGAAAGAAGCATGATAACATGTAATGTTATTTTCTCTTTCATGACTGCAGGTGCTAAAATAGGGCTTATATTCTCTGTGAAATGAGAACAATAGATCACTACGTTGTGCCAAGAGGTGTCAGAGGTGCCAAAAGAAAATTCTGTACAGTTACGATCTTGTAGAGAGAATGAGTGCACTCAGAAGAGCTAATCAGGTTTTAAAGTCGTCTCTGATCTCCAAATTACTGCAGGCCCAGAAATAATTTTTAAAAGGGTGTCTCCTGCACATCTGTTTTTGATGAGAACCAACACAAAAGCAGAACCTCAAAGGAGCATTTCCCCCACACGGTCAGAAATCCTTAGTGTAGTAAAAATACCCAGAAGGCTTATGTGAATAATGCCTTGTGTAGTACCTTTTACTCTGAAAATATTACTTGCCTCCCAAGGGACAGGAAAGTCTCATATTTTTTAAATACTAGTGATACGACTGCATGCTCAAGTTGGAAGTTGTGCAGTCCATTCTCAGACGAGCCCACCAAAATAGCTGTCAATTCTCACTCTAACCATAAAAGACAACAAGTAAGAAGTTGTAGAAGGACAATTTGGGTTGTTGTAACCAACAACAGCCTGAGCATGACATGGGGCAGATTCTCTAGGAATTAATGTTTCTGATTCCATATGAATGAATGACACCTGATTTCATGTAGGATTTAATGCCCAAGCAATAAAGGAACTCAGCATCCAACATAAAGTAAGTTAGCATCTATGCTAGTCCTAGAAACATGATTACAGCAATGTAATCACTGGAAGAACTGAAAGACTGAATATGTTTTAGCATTGTAAAGCTATCAAATGGTACATTTCAAATGTTTTTAACAAAAAAACCTTCATGTATAATATAGCTTAATATAAGAAGAAGAAATAACAAAGGTATCAGACAGACTGCACAAGGTGCTACCATGTGAGCAGGTATGACTTTCTGAACAAGGCCTGTGGCCTAATACAAACAGATAGATACTTCCTGGGGGGAACATAAAAAGTCAAAGGAAGGACTAATGGGAGAAGGAGGGTTAAAAAAGAGCATTCATGGACTTCTACACCCCTTTTTCAAGCAGTAGAAAATATGATGCATCTTACTCATGATTCAGGCAGTAGAAGGAATCACAAAAGCAGCCAAAGCAGGGGTCACTAAACATCCAGAGACACATGGATGTCTGTATTTTCAACTGTGTGTGTATTTTTACCTCGTTCAGCTTATTGGCTCTTTGTTTGAATGCTGTCTTTCACTCCCGCATTTTGTTTCCCTCTGCTTTGCTTCCCCCAAGCCACTATCAAGTACCTATCAATGTTTGCAGTCATCCCACAGCTAACTGTGCTGTCTCATGATTTCCTTTTTCTCCCGGTTCACTTATCTCATCCATTTGCATTGAAAGGTCTCTGGGACAGGGGACGTTCAAGCATTGTGCTTTTCCAATACCTTTAGGCCAGCTCTGATTCCTGTACTGATTTATAAGGTGCTAATCTACTCACTATAAGAAGCCACAGAGTATCTTAACTGATAGCACGTTTAAAATAGATTATAGCCACTCATTGATGAATTTGACACCAAAACAACAGAGTATACCTACTTCTTGTGACAGTCATGAGAATACTTGCAATGTATCTTTTATATGTCAAAATAAAACAGGCTCTTTTCTCCTAATTTCTTACTTACATATATCTCCTTTTATTTTCACAATGAGCATAAAGGACTGAAGTCCTTTAAGGGAAACATTTCTGCCATGAAATGAAACTCCTCTATGTTTTTAATCAGGATTATTAGCAACGTGTCCATGTGCACTTTTTCAAAAATTAAACAGGCAGGTGATTTGTTGGTAGTGGGGTAAAGGCTTGCAAGCCTACATTAAATGTTTTGCTGGGAAAGAGGCTGAGACAAATCAGAATCAAACTCCTGAGAACTTGGAGGAAGCTTGTGGCCTCCTGGCATCACTGGTCTCAGTGGAAGCAGGAAGATCTTACTGTAAGTAGGTAGAATTAAATTAGAGATGAGCAGTAGATAAATTAGATGAGAGAGACACAATACGAGATAAGTGATTAAAGAAGCAAACCCATTCCATTAAAAATGTGAAATTAAAAAATATGAGCTTCAGTACACTTTCTTTCTAAGGATAAGTCTGTGTTTCAATCAGAATAGTGGCTTCAGCCACATGCATAGACCTTTGAACTAGCCAGTGCAGATGTTGATATCTGATATCAGCAGGAACCACCAAATGCCCAGGACAACTTTGAGTCCTGCAGGACCTTCTTACACCAGTGGTCTAAGCTAACACAACGCTGACTTCTCATTCATTTGTTACAATAATAGTCTAAGCTAAGGCAGTTACCTCTAGCTAAGGATTTGACAAACTATGGTGTTGTCCTGGAGGCTTTTCAGGTTCTTCCATACTGGAACTTCTGTCCCTGAAGGCAGAGGATGGCAGCAGAGAAGGAATGGATGGCCAGAGAGTTGCACAATTTATATGAAACTGTGAATACAGTTATACTGCCATTTTCTCTGGAGGCAAAAAGGTCTTGAGAAGTTTCTGGTTCTCATTTTTTCACCCCTCTTGACTTCACACAATTGGCTTCCAGTTCTGCAGTTTAGAGCCTGCCATAGCATACTGATGCAACTCTGTGGGGCAATGCTGTGAACAAAATCACCAGGAGGAGGAATTCCAAAACCACACAAGGCAGGAGCTTCCCCAGACTGGCTTTGACAACAAGTATAGTACCTACACAAAGAAAGCAGAGTATCTATAACTTGTGTCTAATTTCTCCTACCAGAATTGTTGCATTCGTACGAGTGGATTTAAAGTCAGCTTTTCTCTTATTGTGGGAGCCTTATTGTAGGAAACCTTGATCCCTAAATTAGACCACTGCTGTAGATGAACTTGAAGCTTCTGTAATCTTTGTGCTTATCTTGACCAAGTTTGCAAGCTCAGGTTTGTCTGTCATATTTTCCCAAATTTCAGGATGGCAATGCAATCATTTACCAGAGAATAGTGAATCAGGAAAAATCGATTAAGACCTTGTGAAGTGCAGTATTCTACCCCACCATTCTGCATCTTTTGATTAATCAGAAAAATTTAAAATAAACAAGATCCCTGTATACACTAGCCCCTCCTCTGTATTTAAAATACAGTCCTGTCATTTATAATTGTATTTCAATATTATTGTTCGACCATATCTTCCAGATCTTGGAAGTGCTAGATTGCAAAAGCCTGTGCGTCCAAAAATTTGTCTTACTGATATTTATATAAGAATACTGGATAAAGCTGGGCCGTACACAAGCGTTATGATGAAATCATTTCTGTTGTGTCCTTATTTGAATTTCCTTATTTGCTTAACAAAAGGTTTCACTGGGGCTTTTCAGTCCTTATTTACATAGATCCATCAAGGATGGCATAGTTAGACACAGGATGTAGTTGAAAATAGACAATAGCACAGCAGGGTTAAGGTATTGGGCTGCAGCTAAAGTGTTTTGTTAGGAAGATCTGATAAGTGCTTAAGACTTTTTGCTAAAATAAAGACCCTAACAACAGTGGGAATTCAACAGGGTAATCACACTTAATGCAGACTGTTTAGAGCAATTAGAGGTGATTGACAGTGGTTTAAAGCCCTTAAACAGAAATAATATATAAAAAGAACTGACCTCAATTGGATTTCAGCTTCGTTGCCAGTTTCAGTCTAATGCATTATATCTATAGTTAATGCACATAAAGAGTGAAGAACTTTTTATTGCCACTGTAAAGTATCGGTACGGACACTTCCTATGCCATGGGAATACCAAAACGCTCCACGTGATAAGCAGCCCTATCAGCAGACAGTGTAAATAAAAGAGTTCGTACTTGCCAAGGGAGAAATCTCTCTTCCCTGATGTCCATGAGGTGTTTATCAATGAATGGATCAGAAATGCCACGGGGAAGGCAGGGAGACGATGACATGATCCAAAGGCAGAATGGACTGCAAAGTGTGCTTTTAATTCAAAGCCAAAGTTTGCAAAGACTCATTTACAAACAACTGTGTATTTGTGCTTATAAATAACACACAGATATTTGAGTGTGATACTCTGGTTTAAATCTCTGCAGACATACTGAAGTCTCTAAAATGAGGCTGACTACTCATTTCCCAATGATTTAGCTCATAGCTCTAAGTGGAACTAGCTAATGTAATGAATCACCAACGCAGTTACACATCTCTTAGGAGCCTTGGCAAGATTTCTGTGATAGTGTCTTTAAGACAAAATTTGCTAAGGCATGACACCCACTGACATTGCCAAATGCTGAGGACTAGGCTGGCTTTGATAGAAGAGATGTTTGAAATTATAAAGTCACGTTTATCCAGAGAGAAGATATGGCCAGAAGGACATAACGTCTACCTGGAACAGTTTAAATTATGTCAGCCTAGGTAAGAATTGGCATGTTTTCAGCTGAAATACACAGCTAGGATAGTCATGCGCTCCTATGTTGTTGCAGTGCAGAAGGTGGGTATCTTAAAAGTTAAAACTTTCATTTAGGAGGCAGCAGCTTTTTAAAACATACTGTCCTGATAACTTTTTAATGTCTAATGCCCCCCAAGTTTTTGATATGTTTTTTATATTTATATTATTTATAGTTACATATTTTGTTTATAGTATATTATTTATAGTTTTTTATTTATATTCTTTATAATTATACAGTGACTGTGTGCATAAGATGTCTTGTGTTCATCTAACTTACTCTGAAAATATCTGTATGACTATATTGCCACCATTGTAGCAACATCTCTGTAACTAGGGTGTTGGAGTGGCTGTGGAGTGATGTGGTGAGGGAACAATCATTTATCATGACAGTCACCCCAGTCAGTACTTTTTGGTCTCTAAGGGGAAGGGGCAATGCTGAAATCTACAGCTGGGTATACTGCTTTAGCAGCAGAATTTATGCAACATAATTTGTATATTTCAGGCTGGTGCATCTCGGGGTGGTTGGTGGGGGAAGGGGCAAATGTGGTCCAAGCTACTTCTCTGTCCCGCCGTGGGGAGATAGAGAAGGCCGGCTGTGTCCCATACACAGAAGCAGGCCGCTTCCCACCCACCCGTGCTGGGAAAGGCACTGAATTCTCACCCATGCATGCCGGATAGCTTACACACAGTCAGAGGCAAGGAGTGGAGGGCCCCCTCATACGGCTATTCCAGCAAGGCTTTATTTCTGTTGCTGAAGGGCAGCCAGGGATGAAAGAGACCGAGGCCAGCATGGCCTGGACTTATAAAGGGTACAAACCGGGGGGTGGGGACAAGGTGTGGGGTCCGTACAATAGGATGGGGAGAGGGGTGGGGTCAAAGGTCTGCCCAGGTAAGCAGGGTCAGGTTACAGCTGCCTTAGCCCAAGTCAGTGGGGGGTGAGAGGCTTTTCCCAGTGTATCTGGGTTTTCTCAGACTCTGGTGTCAGCCCACCACCGGAAGTCATCTTCACCCACCCCAACAGTAATTTGTGTATTCTCACAAGTGCAAAATAATGACCCAAGGGAGTAATAATACCCTGCCAGTTTGAATGCACAGTGAGGTGAGTATAGACCAGGAGCTTTCCTCTGGACAAAATCTACAGAAAATGAAGATTTGCTCACAGACCTTGCATTATGACAGACAGCAAAGAAAGCTGCTGGTTTAGCTTTCTTAATCAGAGCCCTAGGTTTAATCAGTAGTCATAGTAATCCCATCTGCACAAGGCTGAGAATTGCCCTGGTTTAGCCACTCAACAGATAAGGCTTTCTTTAAGTCTGACCCACTCACCTGGGCTCCTTCCATAATCAGTGGAGACAGAATAGGCACCTTCAGAGATATTCCTCCCACCCCAAGAAGGCAGGTAAACCAGGTGAGACAAGAGGGTGTCCACAGTGTACCTGCAAGAAGGACATACATGGATTAACTCACTGCAGGTACTTAGCCTGCTGTGATTAAAGTTTAGGTGAATGTTTGCACAGGGGGTCTAGCACAGTCAGATACAGAGACAGATCCTTCATCCTGCACCTACAGATACTAAAAAGCCTTTCCTCTGGTTTCAGATCCAGTAGGTGCAGAGTTTTCTCTTGCAGTTACATGCAAACCTACCTGCACGCATGTGTAACTCCTGAGCCATTTGCGTGTTTCACTTTGTTCCTTACTGGTTATAAGCCAGATGTCTGAAATCTCTGCTTGTGTACACATTTTACTCAGAACAGGTAATAAACATTTCATATGGATAGGATAAATAATGTTCCATTACTTTATTACATAAAAGAGGGAAAAAATGTGTAATTAAAATAATCTCCCAAAGGCAAGCTCTCAAAAGAAGAGAAACACCATAATTTTAGTTGCTTGGCTAGTAGCACAATTTTGAAGCTTTTTGCTTTACAAACAACTTCGAGTTTTGTTTCTATTTTCAATACATTAACTGGAAGCACAAGCTTATGGCTACTTAGAATGTTAGTTAATTAAAACAGTGTTAGATTACCATACTTTCCTTTGCCATGGGGAGCAAACAGCCAGAGGATAATGAGTTTTCTTAACTCTCATAATGTCAGTGTTGATTGCAACCAAATATTGGATCTGTTATTTGTCAGTCCCCAAAGAGCCACCTAGAGAAGCAAATGGGTCAAGGATTAATTGATCAGTGCAAGGTTCTCTCCTTCCAGTCACAATTTTGCTACTGTGCCATTTATACATGCGGGAGAAGAGATCCAAGGTGTTTTGAGGCCGGGTTATTTCTGCACAGCACCAATTACCCTCCTTTTGCCTGGCTTCTCCTGTTGATATTGCATGGTCAGTGATATTATTTCAGGCTTTCAGCAGCTGTCAAATATCTTTACAAAAAACACTCTTCTCAGGTGGCAACTACTGAGAAATTTTCTAGCAAACATTTTGGATTTCTTGTTTTGCTGTGTTTCTTAAACCTCATGCTAATTTATGGAGCTGGAGTCATTACAAGGGAATGTACCCCCCTCCAGGAAATTCTCACCAAGAAAGGACTCTCCAGCACAGAAATTTGGAGGGACATCTGCAACCCAGACTAAGGAACAGATCAGTGATTAGGACACTTGACTGGGATATTGAAGACCTATTCTTCCTCTGTTCCAGCTTTGCACTAGCCCTGGGCTACCACAAGAGGAAGGAAATTTTCCTCAGTCTCCTCCAGGGGCTTTCCACTTTGAATAAGTAAACCTTTGCTTGCTGAATGATAAAACTGTGTCATTTCATAATACAGATAAATTTGTCAAATATCTGTTTGCTATTCATGTAGCTCCTGCTCATGCAGACTTTTTCATTAAATTCCCTCTTATCTTCAGCATCGGGGATATTTCCTTGGCTCCATGTTCATAGGTGAATACTCAGTCTACAAAAATTTCTGCTCTCTAGATTGGCTCTTTGTGGGGAATCCAAGAATAATGAGTACCAGCATAAAAAAAGCAGAGCACAACCAGGAATGAAGGGGCTGGGGTTTTTTGGTAGCAAGTAACCCTTAGTTCACTTCATGTGAAATAAGTGATCATATCACATCTTGACATCTCTCTTGACCATGTTTGCTTCTTTTTTTGAAGGGAAGGAAACCGGATTTTGATTTCTTTTATTCTTTTAAAATGACTTGGGTTTACCCCACTGAGGAAAAGGAGGCTGGGAAGAAAAATTGTTTAGCAATTTTCTGTAATAGAGATTTTTGGGGATTTTATCCAGCCTTTGTTACAGATATCCCTGAGCAGGAAAGCAAAATGACAAATCCCCATGAAGACCACATTGGTTAGCTGTCAGAGATATATTCTAACATGTAAAGAGCAAGTAACCCTGCAAAGTTCAACACCACCACAAATTTTGAAGAAGCAATTGATTCCACTGTGCATTTCTGTCCAATGTGGGTGAATTTTCAGGATTTTGCCTCATTCCCTGTTGCAGTGTGTTATGGCCAGGTTTCGATTTACCCCATGGCCAGGCACTACCATCTCCCCCCTTCCTCCCCCGGTATTTGGTTTCTCCCCCGGGACGACTCTGTATCCCCCAATACACTGCAAGCCCACAAAATTCAAACCCTGCATTCCTACACCATAGGATGTTTTGTATCCCCCCCACGCCCCTCACGGTAGTATATATGTTACTGTAATACCCCATGCCGACACTTCCTGGCACAAACCCAGCGCCCAAATAAACCATCTAGGAAGCCCCTCCACTTCGTCTCTCCTTCTTCAGCGCCCTGGACCATTGGTGGATTAGGTGAACCCCTGCAGGACCTTCGCCAGCCCTCCAGTGCCCAAAGCAGCTTGGCAAGCCTCTGAAACCACGGGCGGCTGCCCAGTGCCTCTGCCGGCAGCACCACGGCAATTCTGGGTCCAACCATGTTTGATATTTACATATTTACATGTTTTGTTATTTACTCTCTGACTTGACTCTGGTGAGCCAGTCAGCTCTGCAGCCACAGCATGTAGGTTCAAGGAGGGTCTGTCTCATCCTTCTGAAATTAAACAGAAATGCAGTATTTCCTACCCCTTAGACTGTTCATAAAGTGGATTTTAGATCATGTTCAAAGGAAATTTGAAAAGCAAAATACACCAGGATACTAAAAATAAGCAGTGAAATGTATAAATAAAAGAATATATATATTTAAATGATGCACAAAAACCTTCAGAATATGTTAAAAATAGGAAGCACTGGAAAATACAGCACTTTGCACTATGTTCCAACAAAATTAAAGTCTCAGTTCCTGCAACCTCTGATTTTCAAGAAAGATTTCTTTTAGTGGTACATCTTCCATGATACTAGGAACTGAACAACACATTTATAAAGTTCCCAAGGTATCCTGAATGCAACCTTTTACGAACTCATTTCCAAATGTAATTTTTGCCATTTCCACAAACAACTACATCTTAACATTGGCAATGCGAATGGAATGTACTCTGTGCCAGCTCTCAAATCCAGCTTGTGTGGTTCATACATGTGATAAAGTAAATCTCCAACAACAGCGGTAAATTGGGACCCCGTAGCAATTGGCACAAGCATCCATGGCTCCACACCACTGAAATGTGAGTGGTGTGACCCTATAAGATGTCCCCCTCTTCTCCACTCATCCTAGTTCCTGCTCAGTGCTACACTGCTCCCTTAGCTGATCTAATGTGGCTGCTCATGGGCACATCATCTGCATGACACTGGAGAACTGACCTGATTTTTTAAACATTAAGCAAATTAAAAATTGCTTTAAAAACTAATAAAAAAGCACCCATAAGCCAGCACTGTGACTTATATCAGCAGCAGGAATACTATAGAAGGAAAGACAAAGGAGTTTAATGCAGTAAGTGTAATAAACCTTGTGCTTGCCTGTTCTCAAGAGGCTCAGCAAAACTTCCACTTAATACAACAAGCCAACCTCTCTTAAAATAGGATATATTGCTGGATATTAACACTCAAAACCATCTGCAACTTGGAAAGCTGCATGTGTTTTAGCTGAAGCAATTCCCCAGAGTGGCCTTGTTTTGTTAAAATGGATAGAGAAACAGGTTAAAGGTTCTGAAGATAAATAATAGAGTGATGGCTTAAGATCACAATTAGGCCAACATTAATAAGCATCAATTCTGAAGGATGAAGGATTTGTCTTTAGAAGTGACTACCACATCATAGATGTTCTACTACACCTTAATGATAAACTCACTTAGTATTACAGTTGAATACAAAACAGGAAAAAGGTTATACCCAGGAGAAGTCTAAACACTTTTTCTTCCTTTCTTTTTCCCTTGCACTGCCTCAGTAACAGCCTTGCAGTCATTTCCACGGGGGAAGAAGATATCTGAGTATTTGTCCATCCTCTGTCACACAATACTAACCTTCCAGACGGGATCTTTCAAGCCTAGCTTTGCCCTGCATATTATCAGCATGCCATTCTCAACCCTAAGGGGACCCCCTTCCTGTGGCATTTTAAAATTTTGTAACTATAGGAACGCTATTAAATACTAAATGTTCCAGCCAGACTGCTAGGTCTTCTCAATGCAGTTGAAGCAACCTGTAGAAAATAAGATTTCTAAAGCAAAAAGGGTGAGTTAAATTAAATTTTGTTTGTTTTTGTTTGTTGGCTTGTTTCCCTTCCTCTCTTCTATTCTTACTGTTTATTTCATCAAACTGTACTGAATGGCAAAACATCCCTCTGGTAAGTCTGGCTCCTGCTGAGCATAGCTTATCAGTCCCTTTTATCCCATCTTTTACAAAATTGAGTGCTGTGACAAATCACAGCATTTCAAACTGTTTTAAGTTTCTCAGCTCTAAGTGATTTACTGTTAACCTTTGTTAAAAAACACAATTCTTAGAGATGAGATAATGACAATGTGCAAATTTATTACATGATATCAACATACAAAAAAATAATGACTGGTAAGAAACAGAACTTCAACACACAATAATAACGATGAAGATGTAAATCTTTTCTTTAATAAGGACTGACTTTATGCCTTGTCCAGCCTACAGCAGTGAAGTTTGACTTCTAACTTGGAGCACATGAGCCAAGTAGAGGTTTTCATATGCTGTCTCCCAAAGAGTCTGTTCCAGGTCCTGCCACAGCCCTGGTTTACTGTAAGTCAGTGTAGTGATTCTTCAAACCTACACTGAGTCTAGGGAGTATGAACCCAATTTTTTAACATGAAGCATTGGAGTTGGGAAGAATGACCCGTAAGGTACAACACTGCAACATTTACTTTTTTGTGGGCACCTAGGAGCACAAGTACCTTGTTTTACTGATGGACAATCAGTACAAGCACTGCTTAATTAACATAGGTGTTCTTTTACCTATCAGATGGCCAGGAAGAGAGTTGTACTCTAGTCACTAAAGTGTCTTTGCCTAAAGCATTTGGAATAAAGAGACTGAATAAGAGATTATATCATTGTTCCCTTAAGGAAAAACAGCCCAAGGAGTAATATGGAAGTGTGATCAGATGCTTTAACAAAATTATATTCTCCAACTATCAAGAATTTAAGAGATGAACATTTTTCCTATTAAAGACATTTCTTTATGAAATTGCAAAGTCCACATCAGCCCTGGAATATAACACTAGCAACAATGTTAATACTTACACTAAAATCAAAAATAGCTACTTTCCTGAAGGTCATTCAAGCAACCACTGTTACTGCAGTCATTGTTTCTGTTGCTTGAAGCAATGGAAGAGATAGTGGAGGAGTTAATACACTTCTTTAAGTGAAAACAGTCTTGTCAAGGATCCAGAACAAAGATGTTATGCTACTGGCACCTTCAGAGAAATATCAGGTAATATCAGCTCAGGTAACCAATTTATCTCAACTGAAGGATTAAATGGATTATGTCCTCATTTCACAAACAAGAGGGATATTTACCCAACTCTCAGTGACTCAGTGAAAGATTTTAGTTTTCACTCTGTTAGAAGCCCAGTGATTCTAAAAGCCAAATTAATACTGAAGGTAATAGACTGTTGTGGTTTGACTTTGGCTAAGTGCTAGGCTCTTACAGCAGTTGTTCACTCGTTCCCTCCCCTGCCACAGTTGGGCAGAGGAGAGAAGGAGAGAGGGGGGGAAAAAAAACTTAGGGAATTAACTTAAAGGTTTATGAGTTGAGATAAAGAACTGGGAGAAAACGCTTTAAGGATAAATTAGGCTTAACTTACGTTGTAAAGTGAAATTAATTACTACTAGAGTTAGGAGGAGGATATGAGAAATAAACTAAACTTTTAAAAGACACTTTTTTTTACTTTTTACACTTTTCTTTTTTTTTTTCATTAACAGTGTGAAGGGAGCAGGG
>VYZT01022444.1:0-39491 GCA_013400735.1 Pomatostomus ruficeps
ATTAGAAGTCTTTGTATTAAAAAGTAAGTTAATCATGAAAACCCTAATTAATAATTTTTCTTTAGACGGATCTATTTCTACAGTGTTAAGAAAAGGCTTTAGAATAACTGTCTTCAGCCAGCATGGGGAATTCTTCCATCTGCCAGAAAAGCAAGGGATAACTTCTCTTGCTGATGTTCTAATGTGTATTTTCATATTTATTTATATATTTTTATTTTTGTAGTGTTAGAGTCAGAAAACTGATTAGATCACTTGTTTTGGCCTCAGTTTGGCACTCTATAGGCAGCTATAATTTTTCTCTATTAGGACAGAACTGAACACAACTTGCCTAAATAAAAATAGCTTAAAACATGAGCCTGTCTTCCACAAGGACATTTGGTCTTGATGTCAAGACTCCCACTAATTCATAAGTATTTGTTACAGTGATTAATCTTACTTTCTAAAAATAAGAACCAAAAATTTTAAAAAAGGGCCTGACTTCTAAATCCAATGCACATGGCTTAGTTTCCACTCATGTTTTAGTTTTTCTGGTTGCTGGCCTGGGTATTTTAGAGAGGCCCTGGAGGTTATGTCACATTCAAAAAATGATTGAGTGACCCTGTGTCTGCTGAGCTATGTTGAGCAGGAAAGAATCTTCCCTTCCTGAAGCTCTTTGTGTCTTATTTCTCTTTTTTTACTGGCTTGCATAGATTGATCTCTAGAAGTATGTAAGATTTTTGTGGTTTGGGTTTGTTTGGGGTTTTTTCTGTCTGTGGGAATCTAAGGTACATTCACAAAAATCTACCAGCCAGATTATTACTCTAATCAGATACACCTCCAAGGGCAAAGACTCCCCATCTCTCAGGAGGCACATGTGGTCCAGTTCCAGTGTCTGCTGTGTGCATCTTTGCCCATGATCCCTTGGTGTTTTTACAGTCTCCAGCTCTGTGACTAGAAATCCCAGAGCTGACTGCCAGTCCTGAGGGTGGATTTCAAACTATCTCTAGGGCAGATCTGTATTGGCTCAGTGCTCTGTTTCCAGGGGAGAAAGTGGCTGAAGGTGCTCTCATTGTGTTGGATGTGTTGACATCATACTGAAGTATTTGTTTAGAAGTATTAGAAATTATAATATTTTTTTAAATTAGTCTCTATTATATTCAAAAGCCGTAACCAGAACTGATGTGTTGAGTGAGTTTGAGAAAAAGTGTCTCTAAGTGTCAGGGCTCAAGTGATTAACAAACCTCCCAGGAGATTGTTCCTTCCAAGCCTCATTAGACATTACGGCAAAATGATTTATCAGTCTCATCATACTCGCCTTCTTGAAACATGATGGACATGATAAGTTGGGTTTATTGTTTGGGTTTTCTTCCCCCTAACTATATTTGAAGCTATTTTTAGCCTTTTGCTCTTTTATCTGGTTTTGTTAAGTGAAGTTATTGCCTAATTATTTTAGTAGTATAGGTAATATTCAGGGTTCATATAAACACAGATGACTGGCTTCTTGACAGCCAATGAACGGCAAAGCTTCCCCCACCTTAGGTTTTGAGCCTTAGTGGAACACAATGCCAGTGCTGGGAAGGAGCAGCTGAGGGGTAGGTGCTGTACTCCTCCTTTGTGAGCATCTTTCCAGCTGCTGTAGGTGCCAGATGTGCTGAGATGTGCAAACAGGTTACACCTCCTGTGACACTCATGCTGTGGGAGGTGCAAAACATGCAGTACAGTGTGAGAGACTCCTAGGAGCCATGAAAGATAATAAATATTCCTTTTTTTTAAAAAAAAAAAAAAAGGTTTCTCAGATATTAATCCATCTAGAGAATTTGTCACTGGGGTAGCAACAGCCCTATTTAGCAAGATATAAAATTCCCTTTTTCCTAAACATCACGGGCGTTATGGAATTTGCAGCTTAAACAGCTGAAAGGAACAGCTGAGGTATTTGAGGAACTGCATTGCATAGACAAGTAGGGTCATAACTTATTAAAACATTTGCAAAACACATTCCAGAGAGATGAAGTTAAACAGAGCATCTTCCCATGTAAGAAAGACATCACGGAGCAGAATGGGTAATCATGGAAATAGGCTGCTCAGACACATTCCTGGGATTGTTGAACCCACTTTGATCGCTCTGAGCTCACTACCATTAGCTTTTAGGGCAAATTCAATTGGTATTACAGTAAGTGATGCTGGAGTTTATGTAAGATTAGCCTCCTCCCCCCCAATCACACTGTATTTCTGAGCTGTATGTGATTGTATGCTGCCTTGAAAGCATATGTTTTGGTCAGAATAGAGCAGTGTGCAACATATATTTCCTGAACTTCCTGCATATAAATAGCACAGTTGGGAAAGATGAACTCAGTTGTCCTCTAGTTCAAAGGCAGCTTGAAAACTCATCTGGCTGTCCTAGTGCAATGATGTAACACTGGCAATGGTAAGAAGGAGTAGAGCCAGAGATTTCAAGTTAATGTACAGAGATCCAAGGCTGCTTCCCTGTGCTCCATCCAAAACACAATCAGTGCAGCTGCATGGTCATGGCTGCCTCTCCTTCCATCCCTGTTAGCTGGGGCATTTTGAGGGGCTGGAGCACTGGATGGTGTATCCTCCAAAGACGAGGCAGAATAGGCAGGAAGATTCTTTCCATCACTTCCTAAGAAAACTGTGCAGCTACATGTAGTGAAAGTGCCTGCCCTGCACCTCTAATGGCAGATGTAATGTTCACAGTGGTGCGGGAATATGTCCTGTTGATGAAAGTGAGAAGTTCTCTCTGCAGGTTTTCAGTGAGCTGGAAACACAAATCTCTTCAGAAAGCTGCAGGCACTGTTCTGAGGGCAATAAACATGTCAGAAAGGTTTTGTTGATATTTCTTGTGTCACAAAGTTGTTCTGAATATTAAATAATAATCACTGTCATACGCAGGATATATTCCGACTCTATACTCTCCACAATGAACCATTAAACATCATTCAATTAATTTAATCACCTCACTTCCTAACTGCAGAATTCAAGTGCATCATCATCGCTTGAAAGTTTAGTTGAATAATGCTTGCACACAGTAATGAGTAAAATCTGCAAATAAATCAATGAGTACTGTAACTGCAAGTGACCAAAAAAGCAGAGATCCTGGTTGTCATTGGCCAGTTCCTTAAGATGTGCAGAGTTAGGATTTGTTACTCTTAAACCAGCAATACACTTCTGCAAGGCTGGGTGCTGATAAACGTCACATGCTGTTGTATTAAGTGTAAAAAATTGATAGTTTTTCTGGCTCTAAGGCTAATTGCTGTTAGCCCAACTGAGCTATCAAGGTGATATGATAAAGGCCCTGTTGAATATTTATACAGAATTAAATTAAGTACGCATGTGCCGCTTGCTCTACAAAGAACATAAGGGAAAATATGACTAATACATAAGAGCAAAGATTAGTTTACTTGTCAGTTCATGATAATGATATAGATGGAATTTCCTTCCATAAAAACAGCGTGACAAAGAGTTCATGAATATTTTCATCAGTAGCTAATGTTTCCATTTCCAGAGGAGAGCTCTAGGCCCACAAACAAGAAAAGCTGCTGCATTTAAAATTCAAGAGAATGTCACCACAAAATGCAAACTGTCTATAAGAAACTTCCAGCTTTGATAGTTTTATCTCATTAGAGGCAAGTGCATCCCAGCTGTGAAGTGCTTCATAGTACAGGCCTGACCCATATTTATAAAAATCTTTGGCTAATATAGCATTGTATAGTATTGGAAATCTGTGCTGGGCTCCACTGAGAGCAACGAGAGTTTGTAGGTGGAGAGCAGTATTTTGATTCTATTTTGTTATAATTTTCAGGAGAAAGGTGCAGCTTCTACACTCCTACAGGAGTGAGGACATATTTTCAGGGAAAGGTATAATGTACTTTTATGCGCTTACTGTCTGACATTTAGGTTTTTTCATAAATTAAATAGATTTAATTGTAAGTTAGTAAGTAACATGAAGATACACCATATATACTTTTTGAAGTTGTCTGTGTCATAAAAATAATTGGCCTAATTTAATAGTTTAAAATAATTCCCTCCTAGAATAATGATGGTTCTGATAAGTAAATATGAATTAGTTAATTACAATCTCACTTTGAGGCCTTGTGTAAACTATTTATGCACTGGGCTGATCTGAAATAGCATTAAAAAGTATTTGGAACTCTGTTAGCTTCTACCAAAATGATACCTGTGTATCATTTTGATCATCCTTGTGTATTTTTCTCAAGCTTTTTATCCCTTCTTCTCAAATCTGGAGGGGATAGGCAAATAAAATTGGAAGGAATTTACCCAAATATGGCTAATAAAGTAGTGCTGTAGTAGATCTGCAGAAACTAGCACATAGGAGGCAGTAGCCCTAACAGTAAATGAAAGAGAAGGATGAGGGTAAAGTTGGAACAATATTCTTAAAAGTGGATACTTAGCAGAATGAGTTAGAGATGACATAGGTGGGGGAATAGTTTTACAAAATGTATTATGGGAAAAGGCTGGCAGCCTTCAAAATGTGATAATGAGAAAATCAGCAAGTTTCTATAAAGGGAAAACATCCACAACCATCTAGAAATATTTTTATTTTCAGTTGAGTGCCGTGACATCTTTTCCACAGAAGGAGTACAGAAATTCAGGAAGTTCTTATTATAGCTGCTGAGCAAACCCAAATGGGCAAATACTTAGTTTTTTCCAAATGCATGCAAACTCTAATGGCAAACAGGAAAGTTCTAAGAAAATTAGAAAATTAAATTATGGGATCACAGACATTTAGTTCTAAGGCAATCTTAAAGAGTATTTCACTACATGTACATTGTTTATATTGTTTTAACATCTCTACTTAAGAGACAGCTGGCCTCTCTCTGTAGACCATGTCAATACACAGTCTGTTACTGTTCTGTTTTATATGCAGTGTGGTCCCAGAAGCAGCCAGGATGTATCTGGAGTGGGATACAGAACAATATCTTCCAGTGCCTGAAAGCATCCAGGAAAAACAGGGGGTCTCTGGGCTCACCTCCTGGTGCTCTATGCTGAGGGGACACTTGGGGACCGCTCCTGCACCATGTCACAGAGTGAACCCACGATACGAGGCATGTACACACTGTGCAGTGCCCCTGATGCCCACTGAAAATTTGTCCTGCCTATTTGCCCAGGATTCCCAAAAGTTCATGAAAATAACTGAACAATCATGACTGGAAATAACAATCATGAGCAGAATGATCTCTGGGCATTCCTGTCTGAGTTGCTAGACCAGTTGAAATCTATTTTCTCTGTCTCAGTTTGGGGATATTTTGTTGCTAAATGTTGCACCGTGTTAGTGAGCAACCAGGCCCAAAAACAGAACATGGAGGAATAGAGCAGAATCAAATTAATACAATTAGTATGCATTCATACATCATATGTTATTATCTTGCTCAAAATCAAATAATTGTAGTGGATTTAATTACATGCAATTAATAGCCACTTGAGGACTAAAGCCTTAATTTTTTGATATATAAGAAAGATGCTGCTTTTTGCCCTCTTTAGCAGCAAGGATGGTCAAGAACCATTGGAGTTTGGTTTGCTTTTTAAACCCTGGACACACACACTGGAAATACGCCTTATTTGCAGAATCTATATTTTTGAAGCATCTACTGAGAAAAAGCAGAAACTAGTTCTAAATGCTTTTTCTGCTCTTCATAGCCTAAACATAGAGACTGCTGTCTTCGCTGAGCAACATCATCTGTTACTCTGGAAAAACAGATGTATGAAGCATATTAGCAGTTGGGAAGTATCAAAAAAAGATGAAGACAAGGCTTCAGCAACTTCAGAATCAGCAAATAAATTGGGACAGAGGTGCCTATGAACAAGGTGCACAAAAGTGAAAAAACCCATATGAATTGGTTAATTTGGAATGATAAAGGAAAATTCTAGGAAGAGAAGTACAATATTGTTAGCACTTGCTTATACATTTGTTTTCTTTAATCACATTCCTTATTTCTAACAGAGTTGATGACTTAGAGGTTTCCCCAGAATCCTTTCATAATTCTGGGTGCTGATTTATGCTGAATCTCAAGGGTTTACTGTGAAGGGGATGTTGGATTAGTTGAACAATAGCTGGGTATAATTCTTGGCCAGGTTATAACAATTCATGAGATGAAAGTCTGGCTCCAGGAGATCAAGTAATAGATTTTTATTTGAAATCAGGACTTTGCCCTGTTTTTTCATTTTTTTTCACAGCTTGATCAGAGAAGAGGAAAAAAAGAAAAATGTGCTGGTATGTTGAATGTTTGTAGTGTCATTAGAATAGAGAACTGCCAACCCTTGTAGTCCTGTGATTGCTTTAGAAAAAACAAACCTTGAACCATGGAATTTAATGTTTTATGAGTATGTGTAGACTTGGAAAATTAGCTTGACTCAATGTTTTAATTTCAGATCTGTAGATTGAAATTTAATTATTAAGAAAAAAACTATTATGCTTTTAAGTGTATGAAGTGATGCTGACCCATTGTACTGGAATGCTTGGAAAAACCAGGCTTGAATCTCCCCAGGTTTCTCAGATCCTGATGTCTTTCAAAACAGCCTTCTTGATGGTGCAAAAGTTGGCTAGAGGACTTTGCCCTTTCTATCCAAGTCTAGCATGAAAAAAGCAGTGTTCAGAAAAATTATTAAATCATTAAGTATAGTTCAGACAACATATTTGAACTTCTAAAAGTTTTGATCTGTTCTCTGTTTTCCCTGAATATTTGCTTCTCTCTTTGTAGTGTTTAAAATTACGAAAACCTGGAGATATTTTGATACATTTGTTCCTTGGGGGAAGGATTCCTGACTGTTATATGATGCACTGGTTCTTTGTGTGTCTTTGAGAGCGTTTTAGTCTCAAGGTTGCAAGTTAAAGCAAATGCTGGCAATAGCTGCTGTGCTTCTGGGCACCCTGGAGGGGGTTAGCAGTAAAGCTAAAAGTAGAATTGAGCCAGCATATAGGAAATACCATTTTGGATTAGGTACAAACCTCACCTAATCCCATACCATGTCTCCAGTGATGATTAGTGTCATATACATCAGATGAAAATGGGATTATGTGGCCTTGGCTAATGCACAGACATTTGAAGGCTTATTCTGAGTTGTAATCATTTGAAATTTACTTAAATCCTGAAGGCTGTGGTTTATTGTCTCTTGCACTGAATCAGTTGTAACGGGTGATACTGTCGATGTTCCTGTCATCCACAGAAATGACCACTCTCTCCTCAAACTTTGCTGATGTCTTGACCCAGACAGTTTTTCATTGCATCCATACTTGAATTGCACTTGAGGTGAAAACAGCTTTGGAAAAGTCTGCTTTGTCTTGTGACAAGCAGACAGTGAAGGAGCAGAGGAATATCTTGACCACATGCTCCAAAGCACTGATTACTTCTGTGGTAGTTATTTTGTATGGTGTTATCGTGGCACCAAATTTTCCTCTTGTTTTCAGGTTATTTCATATGATCAAGAGGTTTTATTTAATATTTGGTCATATTCAGGGCATCGCTTAGACTTCTTGTGTTTGCCAGTGTCTGACACAGAGTTTCAGGATTGCCTGTGGTGAGAGAAATTTGCGAGAAACACTGCAGGTAGTAGGTCCAGAGAACCTCTAAAGGGAGAATAAGGGCTTTTTGGCTAAGAAACAGCAGCAAAAAAAGTCTTGAAGACAAAGAGGTGGGAGGTAAGTCAACTTCATCATTAACAGAAGTAGTGACAAGAACTCAGAGCAAGGATGTCCCTGGTGCTGGGAGGGACAGAGCAAGTAGAAAAGTTTGCAGGCACCCAATCTAGGATGAAATATCTGAGAAGAAACTATTATAAAGTATGACACTGAAATAAATTTTCATATAATTTACTTTCTTCCTCCTATAATTGTTTCCAATTTTGTAATGAAAAAGTTACCCCCTGGTTTTTCACGAGTCAATAAAGACTACAAATAGTGCAATGTTTTATATTATCAAGATAGTGTTAGACAACTACAGATCACCAGTTACAGAAAAAGAAATATTCTAAAACTACTTGCATGAACTTTATTGGCATAATTTTTAAGTCTGGTCTTGAGAAGAGGGAAATGCCTTTCATTGATTTGGAAGCATCCAATTCAGGAAATGGTAAATGGCATCTTCATTCTGAAGAACAGTGGTTTTCCAGGCAGCTCTTGCATTTTGGTCTGTTGGGCTTATCTATGCTGACTAAGTTGCATGAAAGGGTTTGTATATCTGCATCAAAATGCAAACAGCATTTAGCTGAAACCATCTCCAACCACAGTCAAACCTCTGTTGCCTATTTTTTGTATAATAGTTGCAGCTAAGGGACCATTTTTTCTTTGTGACAATGTTTCAGCCTCTTTCAAAGAATCAATTCAATGTGCCTGAGACATCTGAACCTGGTTTTTAGACCATGCACTGTTGTTTTAATAATTTCTTTACTCTTTCACAGTCGGAGAATGCTCTTCTCAGCAATCTGTGTGCTGTGCCTGAAACACTAGTCAGGCCTGTCACATGAAGGTGACGGCAATGCTCCTTGCTTTGCAAACCACTGTTACCAGGCAGGTGGGTGGCCTCGGTGCCCAATCGTGTGATGCTGTGATGTGCCTGTGGGCTGCAAAAACCTGTCTCCAAGGCTACTATAGACCTACTATAGGGCAACAATTATTCACTGGGTTTCTTGATGCAAAAAGTGGGGCAACCAAATGCAATGAGCAGGCAGCAAATGTGAAGCAAAAGCAAGAATGTTTCTTTACATAGAGTGTAGTAAGATTGTGTTGCTTTCTTCAATAAGATATGTCTGTCCATACTGGTATCAACAAAACTGCTCCTTGGGGTGCTGGAAATTGGGCACAGATGGTGTTCATACTTAAATTCCTTCTCTTTTTTGTTACTGGCTATCATGAGAACTAATTGGGGCAAAGCACCTGAGCTAAGGACCTTTGTCTGGACCTTATGGTCCTTCCTACTTTCTTAGCTTGAGGAAGTGGAGGTTTGCAGAATTTAAGTATTTCACATAAAACATTTCAAAAATTATTTTTGGCTTCTTCATTTTTTTCACAAATGTTTCACCAGGTAAGTGCTAGTGATTCTATAAAAAATAAATTAAATTAAACCAAACAAACCAACCAATTCCCTTTCCCAAAGAACCTTCCAAAGCTGTGGTTGCACCGATACGTTAATTATTTTCTCACTTGTGTTACGGTGATGCTATGGGCACAGAAACTACTGCTCATCTGACAGTTCGGGATCCAATGGTGTTCCCAAAGTGTGAAAACACTTGCAAATAATAGAGATGAAAACTGCATACCTAAAGTATGTAATTTTTCTAGGTACCCAGTGAGGTGCCATTCTTTATCTGGAAGCAATTCAGTACTAAGCATTTTTGCTCCCTTCAGTATTCTTTTAAAAAAGAAGGGGAAAAAAGAGAATTTGTTACAACAGTAAATTAAAATAGAGTGTTGCGTGTTTTTTCTCTGATCTGTTGCTCTCACAGTATTATTCAGATGATTATCAGTGTGAAAATTACTGCATCCATATGGTTATCAAATGTCTTGTTTTTACTTCAGAGTCAATCCAGGGGCAGCTAGAACAGTCGCACATCATTGGTGCTTTAAGGACATTCAAATAACTGTGGGCCTGATTCTGTAAGGCTCCAGACAGCAATGTGATGGGCTGAGTTTATGTGTATCCAGCGAAACCAGTCTAAGTCAAAGGTTCTCAGATATCACCTGAGAAATCCTTGAAGTTCCCATCGCATGTGACCATTTTCCATAAATCTTTGAGGAAAGACAGTTACACAAGCAATGCCTAAAACATCAGCAACCCTCTTAAGAGATGAATCTGTGTTAAGGACCTTCTGATTTCTCTGCAGGTTCTACTGAAATTAATTCTGGACCACAAGGGGCCCACGAGGAAAAGACATTTGAATAGGCTTTTCTATTTTTTGTCTATGTATGTATTTCTATCTAGATTATGGATCAGTTTATGCAAACAAAATACATTGATAAATCAATATGTGCCAGAGACTATTAAAATCTCAAGGACATAGCTATATCTGTAAGAACGCTCACATTTTCTCACTGTGTTCTCAGTATTATAAACTTAAATTTTGTGGTAACTTAAAAAAAACCAAGCTCTGTCTTTTCTAAGTTGCCTCCACCCTTTAATACAGAATAAAATATTACCTCTGAGTGAGCCCAACTTTTAAAAAAAATCAACACAAATGGAAGTAACTGTAATTTTGTAAGACCTGAAATAAAGTCTTTTTAATTAAGTATTTAATATCCTTCCTTAGTTGGTTGCATGTTTACTTGCTGTGATCCTGCACCTTCTGTGGGGCTGTTAAAGCTCTAAAACACAATTCTAATCCTACACACAATTCTAAATATAACTCTAATGAACACAGTTCAGACACAGTGCCTAAGCCTTAAGGTTTATGAATGGGCTGGTGAAACAATGAGTAGAAACCTGTTCCCTTCTGGGCACTGCAGGTGCTGTTTCAGAAGCTTGTGGGCTTGTTGCTCACCTTTAAGTGGTGACTTCAAGATTTTATATTTGTACAAAAGTAAAAAGTAAACCTCTGCCAGTTCAAAACTTTGACATGTTTTTCAACTGTAATAGAAAACAGATCAGTTTAAAACTCAGCTGCATATTCTGAATTTGATAAAAATCACTTTTCTAGTTTCGTTGGATTTTTTGGTGCTGTAGAGAACATCTCCTTTCTAACCACCTTTAACTCTTCTAAGAGAATTCAAATATTGACATTTTTAATATAAATTGCTAAAATTAAATTGGGAGGAGCAGAATTCTTCAAAAATATTGGTTGGTTTTATATACAAGTTATAAAAACTTTCAAACAGGAACTTGAAATTTAGAGAAAAAATAGTAAATTATGAATGATTAAAGGAGGTTTAGTAGGATTGATTCCTACTGAGCTTTGTGTTCTTGCACTTGATTGAAAAGACATCCCTTCCTAGGCAATTCTTCAGTATTTCAATTCTTTTATGTGCCTTATAAATCATAATGAACTAGGTAATTTCCTGCCAAGGTCTTTACTGGTATAAGTTTCTGAGCTCTCTGACTATTAACTGAAGCAATTAAACACTTCAAATTAATGGCTGAACTGACTAAATTGACATGTAGAAAACAAGTGTGTCTTTTCGTGCAGGAGTAATTTAATGATTTATCACAAGGATGTTCTTAAATTTATGTTTCTTTGAAGACATTTAAATTTTACGAGAAGAGAAATAGATAAAACACTGCATTTTTCAGAATAGGAAAAAATGTCACCTTTCATGTAAAAAAAAAATTAACAGGAGGGTTTTTAATTGCTGTCCTTAGTATTATTTGACTTGGTACTACAGAAAACTATTTACTGTACGTAAGTGTGCTCTTGTTCTAAAACTACCGTATTCAATTCAATATTCAAATATTCTTTGACAAGCAAAAAAAAATTTGGTGAAACTTCTAGTTTGGCCTCTTTATCAAGAAATTAGATTTTGTTCACACCACTTTTATGTTAACTTTTCGTCACCTTTTGGATTGGTATGTTGGATAGTATGAGTTTGAAAATAAGCTACTGAAAAGTTTCCCATTTGAGGTATTTAATATATAAGTCAGAGGTATTTGGAGGCTACATTCTGCATTAATTACAAAAATGGTAAAATGATAGTTATTATTTGGCCTGACAGCTCTAAGTTCCATAGGAAATTGTTTACAGGCTGATGACCTCTCTTTTTTCTTTGTTATTGTAGATAAGCCGGGATGTAGCTAAATGGCTGAATTTCTTCAGTTTTTGAAGACAACCCAATCTCTTTTGGAAAGAGTCCACAGCCTGCCCTGTTCCCTATTTTCAATGTAAGAACATGCATTAGTCCTGCTGGAAAAATAACAAAATGGAACTCCTGAATTCTGGAAGCTTCTGTCTATTTAGGGAGCAGGAATAACAGGGAAGAGTTTTGCAGACCTCCTCCAGATAATCTTTAGAGAGTGGCTCATGCCCTGCAGTCAGCTCTTGGCCTCAAAGGTTTGATGGGATCCATTTCCTCTCAGACAGTCCATCCTCTGTGTCAAAAATTATGTTACTATTCTGCCTTATCACTTGAAAAATTAACTGATCACTAAATTTCCCTCACCTTTATGGTTTTTGGCCATTACAAATATGGACTTAATTAACTCTGTTAGTACACATATGTCCTCATATGCTGGTTTAGAACTGATTATGTCATTTCCAAAAGTCTTTTTCAAAACTCTACCCAATGACACCATTTTTAAAGACGTTTTTTCTTTAAGTTCAAACTTCATCTCGAAGAAGTTCTAAAATTTATATTAGCGCCTTGTTCCTGAAGGCCCCCATTAAGCTGAAGCATTTGGTGATTGTAGAGGCCATGAGTAGCTCCAGAGCAGGCAGCAGGACTGTGAATTTTCAGGGCATTCTGTGCTTTGAAGGCTTGAGTAGTTTGCTGGCACTAATGCACATTAATGTGTCTGACTTTAAACACTTTACAGTTCCATTTGACTGATGAAGTAGAGAAAGTTTAGGATTCTTAAACTTGTTTTCTCTCCTCTCAATTCAGTTGTGATGACTTCTTGTCCCCAGGATGTTGTCTTACACCAAAATGGGTAGCTGTAAACTCACCAGGCGAGTCTGAGTTGTTCCTGCTTTGTATTTTTGTAAGCTAGCAAGTGCTTCCCTCCTGAAGTCAATTGCTGCTGTACTGGTCTTATTCACAGTAACTCAACTGATAGCAATAGCATTGAAAAACAAAACCAATTATTTTATTTGAAAGGACATAATTGTTAAAGTTGATGAGGGATAGTGGTTTGGATGCTTACTGACACAGACTGCTCATTCAAGGTAAATGAAAGATTTATTTTTAAAGCTTAGCTATTTTTTATTGGCTTTTTACCCCATACTCATACTGCCGTAAAAGGATACAGAGTGAGTTTCTGGGAATGATAAATCCTTCAGAAAACTTATCTTCTAGGAAAAAAAAAATTCAATAAGAGAAACAAACCCCAAATGAAGCTATTAGTAGTTCTCTATATTTAAGACCTAGCATGGTACCAGATCAGAAAGAACAAATGATGACGGTTTATTTTGCTTTTATTGTTGCAAAAACTGGAATAGAATAGGGTGTTATCTTCTTGACTTATGCTTAGAAACATTTCTGTTGATCTGGAGCCCTGTACTGAAGAGGAGAAAAACGGGCACAGCTGAACAGTCCAAAAGAAGCTGATTAGACTCCTAGCTGTTCTTGGCTGTGCACTTCCCTTTGGAGAATGTCTTTGTATTGTCACTCTCAGTGGAGCCTGGAGGAGCTGCTGGGATGCTTTCTGCAGTAGGAACAGGCCACTTGGTTTGATTGATGAAAGGAAACATTTAGTATTGTTGATCTGATATGGAAAGAGAAGATAAAGAGAAACAAAAGATCGTTTGACCTAGGTATAAGAAAAAACTAGAATTCCTATTAAAAAACCTAAAATTCTATAAATTTCTATATTTCCATAAATTATGAGCCTGTGAAGATTCCATTATTTTTATGAGATTCAGGCCTAGAAAAAAATCTGGGCCTGAAAAAATTCTGCTGACTTTCAGAGCCACATGTGTTTTGTTACATTTCTTTTCATCAGAATGAGAATTACATTTAAATCAAAGTGATGTGATTCCAGCAGTGAAAACATCACACATTTTGAGCTATTTTGCCATAGCTTTCTTTCCAACACAGCGTTTTGCATGGGAGTTTGCAGTGTGATGAACTCTGACGAGTTTTTCTATCCATTCATCTGCTGGTGTCTACCACAGAAAGAATGAGAGCATTTCCCAGAGGATGCTCTTCAGACATGTTACCCATGGATCTGGATAAACCTGCTGTGTAAAAAGGTTCCATATGAAGGAAAAGAGATCAGACCAAAGAGTCACTACTTGAACAGGGAGCTAAGTAATCAGGAAATTTGCTTTTCTGTTAAATATTTTCTCATCTGAGATGAAAAAAATGTTAATAAGAAACAGAAAGAAAAAATGTAGATGTATCCCTCATAAAAAAAATTTGGTTGATCTTTTCAAAATAAAAATTTGAAAAACGTAAGTATTTTACCTCATCAGCATAGGTACTCTAGGACTGTTATAAGCTATGAAAAAAACTTGATATATTTTAAAGATCACAGTTTTATTTATCATCACTGGAAACAAAATGCTGCTTTGTTATGATGATTTTGCATATTAAGACTATAATGATAAAAAAAATGAGGCTTGTTATCAGAAAATTATCACTTTTTTGTGATTTTAGTGAGGTGGGTGACAGTTAATCTCTGGCATGGTACAGGTCTGAGGATACTTTACACATACTAGACTACTTAAAATGTGAATTTAAAGGTGAACCTAAATGAGAATTTGGGTACTGAAAATTAAGAGAGGACTGGCCTATGGCTTAGTTGGGGGTACTTTGTTCCCAGTTCCTGTTTGCTGCTGAGCTAAGCAATTCATGGTTTTAATTTGGTTCATTATTTTTTGGGATATTTTTTAACTTATTAGTAGTTATGGCTGAATCTATGTGTAGATACGCGTGTTGTCTGGTAGCCCATGTGTGATTTAGGAAATCCTTCTCTATGTCTCAGGTATGGAAATCACCTCTCCTCTGACATTGCCGTTGCTGGGGATGTCTGTGAGCACCAGGACCTAGGGTATGAAGTCGGTGTCCTCCTGCCCTGGCTTTCAACAGCCCACAGAAAACTGGTGTGTGATTAAAATATTTCCCATCTTAGTAGCTCTCAGCTCCATCAGGAAATGGTGATAAAGACTGGTTTGGGATTTCATTAACCCCTTAGACGAACTGGCTGCTGCAGACCCAGGCAGGTCAAGGAAAACAAGTGTAAATCTGGGAGCTTCCATGGGGAGACGGGAGGAGATGGGTGGCAACTTCTTCTTCCACTTTTCCCCATCACCCTCTCACAAAGGGAGAGGACAATTAGAGACTCAAGTGAGCAAACGTGTACAGATATGAACATGTCAGCTGTAACAAATGCCTTGAAATTACAGGAATTACATGCTTAGTCACAGTAGCTAACCAGTGACCTTTCAGACCATTGCCCTCATCCATCAAGGACAACAGAAACACCCTTCAACAAGTGAATAGCCACTTTCTTCTGAGAAGAATGCCACAAGCAAATTAGGGGTATTGTAAGCAACACTGAGTTTATGTGTTTGACATCAATGCTACTATTAAAAAAAAAAAAAAAATTCAATTTTTTCTATTTAATTTCAGCTGCTTATGTTGTTCTCTCTGGAGTGTTTCGCTGATATCAGTATGTTGCTGACAAAATGAACTGAATTTATGTTGCTCAAATCATCACAATGAGTCATTAAAATAATTTAAATGAGTCAATAATATGAGTCATCCAGTGAGAGAGCTACACCTGCAACCAGCTTCTGTCCCTATGTTATGCAATTCAACTTTTGATGATGGGCTTAAAACTTATGGTTGTCACATTAAAGTGTTTCTTAACAGCTCATACTGGCACTGGAGTTATAATATTTAGTACTGCTGAACAAATCTTTGTGATTGAATTAAACTGTTAGTCACAGAAAATAGAACTGGCCATACAGAAAGGGAACCTCATTACTCAAAAAGAAGTGTTCTCTTGAAAAAGTTCTCATAACCTATGCTTGGGCAGAAATTATTGGTATATCAGAGTTAGCTTTCAAAACTATTATATAATATGAAGGTATACCCTGATATCTGGATTTGAGTTTATTTACACCTTAATTCTTGCACTGGTAAACTTTTTTATTTATGAGAATTAAAAGGGTTTCACTTTTTTGAGAAAGGAAATTTTATTTGAGAATTATATGTTGTATATATCTATATTATATAAACCAAGCTCTTGAGCTTTTTAAGGAAGGGGACTACACATTATAAGTATTTGTACAATGCCTGCCATACCTGTTTGTCCCTCTTATAGTTGGTGCCTTATTGATTAAAAAAAAATTACAAGTGTTATCCTTATTTATTATGTATTATGTATTATTTGACAAATACTGAAGATTAGAAGAAATTTCAAAACTAGTAATTCTTCTAGTATTCTAGTAATTGAAGATACTTCATTCATTTCAGCAAAAACTTGGTCTGTGCATTATTGGAGCTTTTTTTCTGACCATAAGATGCAATATTTAAAGCCCCAAATTTGCAAACTTCCTTATGTAAATACTGACTTCAATTCTTTTTCTCTTTCCAGATTTTTTGAAGAATTTGTCTGTTTTCAGGGACCTAAACATAACTTTTGTTGTCCATCTTTTCAAAGCCATTCATGAAAAGTTTGGCTTTAGGTATTGGCATCAGGTTTTGGAAAGGTTAGACTAGAAAAAAAAAAATTGTCTTGTTCAACCACTCTCATTTATTATTCTAGTAGTCTCTTTCCAGCTTTTCCCTGTTAGTACTCTGAGATATAAATAAGCTTGTGAGAAAAAACACATTTAAAATTCTCAGATGATTAATAAGAGGAAAATTAAAAAGGAAAATTATGAAAAAGCCCAGTGAATTGACATCTTCTTTTAAAAGAGTTTGGGATGGTTCATAAGCAGTGTAAGATGGTGGAGAGGGAATTTGCACCTTTCTTGTGCCTGCCCAGTGCTTTTTCCTAAGTGGGCTTAAGAAGTTCACTGAGGAATTAAGAAGTTTTAGCCTTTCTTACAGTTTCTTCAGCAGAAATTTATACCATGTAGCAAAATGCCTCTTCTAGACAGATTACACATTTGCTCTATGAGTCTATTTCATAATCTGTCAGCTCACAGAGAGATACCAAGGGGAACTGCCTTTTCTTCTGTGCTAAGCTTCTATTTTAAAAGTGATTTACAATTCCTAGACTGAAAATCAGAGCAATAGAGCTATGAAATTTATTATTGTGAACATATCACCTTTCTCTGTGGACTTCTGAGTATTTAGTAAGTAAAAGAAAGAAAATCCATCTTTCATGGGTATTATATAATCCACACAGTGACGGTAATCTTTCATTTTACTTTGGCTTGCATGGACAGGGAGATACCATTTATGTGGGAAAATCTCTATCAGGAGGTGACATCATTTTGAGCTTTCTAGATAAAACACTGGGCTTTTAGTTTGTTTTTACCTGTCACATACCATGAAGCAGGATAGCGGTTTGACCACTAAGTAATGATCTTTTTCTTCATAGCTATTTGCTACTCAAGTACACTGTTTGTAAATAGACATGTAATGAAAGTCGTGCTTGGGATTAATATCTAATACAGCTTGGACAGAAGAGGGAAGGAGAAAGAAGGGGATTTTGAGAAAATCAATTTTTGGAGGAACCTTTTCAGTAAGGCTTTTTGTGACGCTAGAGTCAGATTTGCTAAGCTAAGGCAAAGCAACACTACCAGGAGCCCCGGATCTGTGAAAATGCTGATACTTTTACATTAATTCCTTTTTTCCCTAACTGCTAGTGTCAGAATATTTCAAGTAAATACATCTTCCAAAAATAATGCCTCCAGCTGAATTCTCTGTCTTGCTTTATATTTGCTTTCAAGTTAAATAACACAAGATGAAAATCAAGAGCACTTTTATTCCTGTTCTTTTCAGTCTTAATGTTCCAAAAGTCTTACGGGAAATTCTCAAAGGACCCTAATAGGCAATTTCAGTAATGCAGCAATGATACAGATTCGTGGCTTTTCTGTAAGGTGGACTATGATTTAAAAGACAAATCCTTTTTTTTTTTTTTTTTGCCTTAGTCTTCTATTAAGGAGTTTCTGCCTTCCTGGAAAAATGCTTATTTCTATCATTGATTGATGTCTTCAGTGAATCACAGTTTAAAACCTGGTTCATGGGTTAGGTAATTTTTAGTGATATGATTTAATATTTGTAGACTGTAACTTTTGCCTTTAAGATCTAAAATATTTATATATTTCAGGAGATGGTACAGACTTTGTTGTTTTACAGCCACAACCAGACTCAAGCCTGCAGCAATGGTCATGAGAATTTTCTTGCAGTAAAAGCCCCCAAACAATAAAGAGAGAGAAAGTTTCTTCTGAGTTACTACTATATCATAGGCCCTCAGAAAAAAAACCAACCAACAATCACAGGCACTTGACCTCCATAAAGATGAGTGTTACCTAAGGGAATAGAAGATTTGAGGAAGATTTGATAATAGCTTTCAGTTATGTTAAAGGTAGATGTGGAAGAATAAGCACTCACCCTGTTTTAATTTGGATTAGGAATAACAGGTTTAAATTATAATTTAGGAAAGCTCCCTCTGCTTTCATCTGTGCTAATGGAAGAGGAAGCATTTACTAGCTGCAGGCTACCTCCAGAGGAGACACTGTCACAGTTCCTGTGCACGCAGCACCATCCCTGCAGGCCTCAGGCTCTGAGAGCTCAGCTGCTGCTCCTGGCTCTCAGCGGGTACCGCTGAGCCGAGAACGGTGCAACTGCTCTTACGCTAAGACTCCCAGCTGAGGATCTCAAGGGGCTACTCAAGCAATTTTACCTCATTTTAGAGAGAAAGGAAATGGCTCACAGGGTGTCTGAGTGACATTCGAGGCCACAGAAAAGCAGTCAGGTGCTCACCCCCTGTCAGCCTTGGGTAAAACACAGGAGTTTGCTCTCTAATTCTTACCTGAATGAAACATACTATTGTCCCTATTGCTGGATGGACCAGCACTGTAGTCTCAGGAGACCCGCAAAAGAAATACGTTGAGACTTCTTCAAGTTTAAGCATTCCTTACATGTGTTGATTAATTCCAGTCTCAGTGACCTCAGAACAGTGAAAAAATACTTCTTCCTCCCTCGAGGTATTTAAAAGACGTGTGGCACTTGGGAACATGGTTTAATGAAGAGCATGGTGGTGCTGAGTTAAAAGTTCAATCCAGTTATCTTAGAGGTCTTTTCCAACCTTAATGGTTCTATGATTCTCTATTACTAAACATTAAGCCAAACTAGAAGGATTCTTTTGAGACACATTTAAGAAAGCTATGGAACTATAATAAAATTAAAGAAAATGGGTGATTTTAAGTATATTATACTGAGTGTAGTGATGTTGCTATAATTTTGAGAGACTAAATTTGTGCAAAAATGTTTCACAACCAGGCTTTTTCCCTTGTATAACCCATTAGACCCTCAGTGCTTTGTTCTGTATCAGCTTGTGGGGTTTACATTAACTGTGGTGAACTCCAGTAAAACATGTGTCAAACTTAAACTAGAGCTATATTAAAAGCTTTTGATGAAATTGAAAACTAAGAAATTTAGAGGAAAGTTCCCTCTGCAAACCCAGTCTGAAGTTCAATTGACAAAATTACCATTTTTCCCTTGGGTATTACTACAGACCCTTGCCTTTATGAAGTGGATGAACGCTTGTTTCTTTAGGTACCAGCTGCTTGTGCTATCTCTGTGCCTCACAGTTGGTGCAGCAGGTAGATAAATGTCTGTAAAGCCTTTCCTGATCCTGAATTTACATTTCTACTCACTATGATGGGTAACTGCAGAGAAGATTTGTCACAGGCCCCTTTCGAAAGAAAAATGAGTTAGATGAGATGGTTGTGAATCTTATTTTCCTAGCGTCTCTTTTCTGAAATGAAGATCACCTGACTTGACCATCCTCTTGATTGCACTTGATCAGAGCTCAAAAGGAAGTGGATCAGGGATGTTGCGTCTCAAAGGCAAGGCGCGTATTGCCTACTAGGGAATTGCTTTTTCTCCCAGAGTCCTATTTAGGGCATTTGGATTCTCAAGTGAACGTTGGTATGTTAGCCATGTAAATGGAGGGTTTTTTGCCATCCAGTTGTATATCCCTAAGGTCTGTGGCAGTAATATTACTGTTTTGACCACCTTTATTCTATTTGCAGCAGCTCATACTCTTAATAACTTGGTCAATTCCAGCTCTCATATTTTCAAAATTTAGTTAGAGCTGGTAATTGATTATTTTTCCCAGTTGATAATGTTGTTTTGGTAGTGTGGTCTTTATTGCATTTACCCTTTCTAAACTTTGTTGGTTAGAACCATGCATGGTGTTTTAATAGAAAGTACTTTGAGTTTTAATCTCTATTTATATGCCTGGGAATATGTTTATTCTTCTAAGATTTAATTCCTGGTTATGAAGAGATTGTGTTGTGTTTCAATATTTATGAGTTAATATGAAATGTTTGGGGTTCACAAATGAGATTTTTCTAATTAGGGCCATAGCAAGTTAGCCAGAACCCAGGAGAGAAAGGTATTACATATTGGTCATGATTGAAGAAATCTATGTTATCACCAAGATAACAATTCTAGGACAGATCCTATATGACAGTTACAAATTTTGGGTGAAACATTAAAATGTATTTGTTGTTTTATGGCATGTTGAATTTGATCTTTTGTTTTAACATAGCCATTCCTTTGAGATGAGTAGATTTAAACCTAGCCCCAAGTCTTCTGTAAACTTTCTTTTAGTTATGTCAGTGGATAGAACACACAATAGAGAAGAAATCTTAAAAAAGCTGTTGAAGAAGCTAAACCACCTATAGCTAATGGGGTCAGCATCCACTGGAAGTCCTCTGTGTGACCTGGAAATGATCCTGACTGGTGAAGGGGTCATAGCATCGGTCTCAGTTTGTATCACTTTGCCTTCCCTCCCATCCCGGTGCATTTGGTAAAAGGCAACAACTCATATATTAACTCAACTAATGTTTCATTTAAGTATTTTTCCAACTCAAATACAATCTCTGTTATAAAACAGAGTTTGACAGAGGAGTTCTGGTCTTCTAAACCCATGGAATGATTTGCTTTTCTAAAGACATACCAACCAAGGACCAAAATACATTTCTGTCAGTGACTAACCACTCTGGGTTGATTTTCTCTTCTAAAAAACTATCTGTTATGTATGGGACCTCTTTATACAGGAGGCTGTTCCTCACCCAAATATAGGTTATAGCTGCATATATTGCTGAGCTGTTGTTGTGTTCTCTCTGTGCATCTCTCACTGAATCAAAAACTGTATGGTTAGAGCAACAGATTGTTTGACACCTGAGCTCAATTATCAATCTTGGTTTACTAATCTTTATTATGAATGGATTAATTCTAATATAGTTAGTGCATTATGAAATATGCCTGTTATAGATCTCAATATGGAATTAACTATCTAATAATGTTTTCCTACTTTTCCAAGAATTCAAAATTTAAAAAGTGTGTTTTCAGCTTCTTAATGACATCTTTTCCATTCAGATTTATCTAGATTACAGCAACAAATCTGGCACTCTGATCCTGAAGTCAGTAAAACCATAAGCATTCTTCTGAAGCCAATTAGATGAAGAGCGTGTATGTTTCAGAGCTACTTTAACAGATGAAAAAATGAGGTAGATTCTTATGTTTCTGAAACAAAAAAAAAACCTCAGGCAGATTTAAAACAAGCAGTAATGACTCTGGAATTATTCAGAGGTGAATGAGAAACCAATGGAATTCAAAAGTAAACAGAAGAGCTGCTGTTCTGGCTACTCTTCTGGAACTGTCTGGAAACTCAAGAAATCATCAAGGCAATCTGTAGTCGGAGTTTAGGAGTGAGAAATATGAACTCCTTTCTAAAATGGTCAAAGAAAAATTGTTGACACTAATCAAGGCTCACATGAAAAAATGCATTCTGAACTGAGAAAACTTCCTGGCATCTTGTCTAGATGGCTCTAAGTTCTGTGTCATAAATTACATTATTTATGGATGTAATGCACTGAGTCAGCTGTGAAAGTCTGGGCCACAGCTAAGTTAAAATTTTACACTGGGATAAAATCTAGTGAAACACATGTCAAAAATATGATCTATGATTCTGGCTGATTCTTTAGACTCAAAGCAGAAAAGACATCTAATGAGAAATTAAAGACAGATTTATATATGAAGAGAAATTAGGCAATATGTGTATACTCATTTTTAAAAGCTTCCTGTCTAATTAGTTTTGAATGCTAAGTCAGGAGGTCAGAGAAAATTCAGCTCGTTTTCTTTGTCTTATGTTTCAGATTCTATCCCTTCTTTTCCATTCTCTTCTCCTTTTGAATAGTATTGAAAGGGGAATGATGGATATTATTGGTACCAACTATGAAACAGGTGCAATAAAGAAATGAGCTGTTATAAAGGACATTGAGTGGAAGTTCTGTGTTTTGGGTTCAAATTTTGCCCAATTCAGCTGAGCCTGTCATGTTGGAGGCATCCTAAAGATACAACGGATTATTTGCTATTTTCCTTTTGCCTTTCATGAGCTGTTTGTACTATGGTAATTATTAGTTCTCCTGAGCATACGCAGACTAGATTAGTTTACATGGGAAGTAATATCAGATTATGTCTGTTTCTATTTCATAACAAACTAAGGAAGGTCCCATTCAAAGTTACTCAGTTCTGTATCGAATTTTGTACTTCCACATCTAAATTGCCACAGCTTTAATTTTGTTATTTGGGTTGTAGTGAGGGAATGAATAAAATGGGGTTGCTCTTCATTTCATTGAGTTGGGAGAACCTATGAATAACAGAAATTTTGCTGTGTTATCATGTGCAAATTTAACAAAAGGCAATTTGGTTATATTTGATAAATTTTATACCAATAAAAATTATTTCATAAATGTAATGGAAGGAAATTCTGCTATATTAATGGTTGTAACAGGATCTAGAATCAGCCAAAGCTGCCTGCACATTTCGCAACATTACTAAAGATAAAGCTTTTAGAAGATGACCTTGAACAACCTCCCTTTTGCATTGCTGATCTGCTGTTCCATGACCTCCTCAACTGAAGCACTCACTTGTGGTTCTAATGTATAATATAATGAGTAACCTGCTAAAATTGCTGTCATCACCATCTATGGCACTTTGATAGTCTTGCGGTAACTCTCAGAAGAGAGGCTAGAGGTCAAAAATGAAAGATTGTGATTTTTTTTCCAAGAAAAACAAGTCCTTGCAAAGATGACTTCATTAGTTCCCATCATTTCTAGTTACCACTTTGTACCAATCTCTCTGTCTTTTAAGTCTGTTCATTCACTTCGAAGTCCAGACTCCTCTCCAGCAGACTTCCTAACCATTTAAGGATGCTCAGTCATCTTCCACTGCAGTGTTGTCCCTCCTTTTTTTCCTGCTTCTGGCCGTATTTCTGGCTTTGTCCATTGTATCCATCTGGCTGCAGTTTCCTCCTTCTTCCTGGCATCTTATGTTTACACTGCACCCAATGCCTTCTGTCTCCTCACATATAAGTGTTCAGAATTCCTCTTGATATTTCTGTCCCAAGGTTTTCAAATGACCGTAATGGATTTGTTCTCTCTTTTGCTAGGAAAGACAGTGAACTTTTTCAAGGTTTAGATTTAGGAGTCAATGCAGAGTACAGAGTGGAGGCAGCACCAAAGGCAAGACGCAGGGATTTGATGAATCATGGAGCTGCCTCAGCTGGCACAGAAATCTGCTAGAACAGTGACAGAGAAAGCACGAGAATGGGGAGAAGTAAATGTAGCCTTTAAAGTGAAGCCTTTAGCAGTCATCTTCTGTGGTCAGAGTTCAGCTCGAGTATAAAGCTGCATGTAGGTCCTGAAACGCCCTTCTTTTGTGGTGTGGTGAGGGTCTGCAATGGCATCTTATCAGTGATGCTACAGGTTACACTGACCAAAATTAAATCCCAAAGCATTTCAAAGAATGTGAAAGACCTTCAGTCAATATTATGTTCTTTGTGTCAGGTAATGTATTGGGTTTTCATGGCCAGGTTTTGGGGGCAGGGGTGCTACAGGGGGGGCTTCTGTGAGGAACTTCCCCCATGTCTGACAGAGCCAATGCCAGGTGGCTCCAGGATGGACCTACCACTGGCCAAGGCCGAGCCCATCAGTGATGGTGGTAGTGCCTCTGGGATAAAGTATTTAAGCTGGGATTTAGGGGAAGGAACCTGTGCCACAGCAGTTGTAGTTGGAGAGAGGAGTGAGAATGTGTGAGAGAAAAATTTCTGCAGACTTCCAGGTCAGTGGAGAGCGGTGGGGAAGAGGTAGAGAATTCAGGAGTGAAGTCAAGCCTTCAAATAAAGCAGGGGTGGTGGGAAGGTTTGGGCTTTTTTCTCCTTATAAACTTTTCATTGTAATTTTTTCTCTCCCCTGTCCAGTTGAGGAGGGAAGTGACAGAGTGGTTTTGTTGGGCACCTGGCATCCAGTCAGGGTTAACCTACCACAGATAATTACCAACAGATTAAACATATACTTATTTGTGTTACCCTCTTCTCCTTTTAGGACAAATTAAACCAGGTTTTTTTGAATGGGAATTGAATCTTTAGGTACTCCTCTTTTGTATTTCAAGGTAAGGAGGGAAGCAACCAAGTTCAAAAATATATTTTCTGTCACATAGGCAAAACAAATATATACTTCTTTTAGAGGAATAAAAAAAACTTTTCAGTGGTAAAAATAACAGTTCAAATGGATGTAGTGAGATGTTTTTTACAAGGGTTGATCCAAACAGTCAGTGTAAAGATAGTCTGACTTTTTTCTGGATATACTGTCCAAAGAAAGAAAACAATTGAGATGACTCTGTGTCCTACAAACTTATTCAGAACAGTTTAAATTGTACACATTTTTTGTATGTTTTAAGACACATTTCTTTGTGTAGTTGGTGACCTTTGACTGATTTTTTTTTCTGAAGGCTTGTTCAGTCTTCCTTTAAATGTTTTCTTATATATGGATGCATTCTCTGAATCAGGGGAAGTGGGAACATTCAAACCTTTTAACCAGGCATACTTTGCTTTCTATAACATCTTTGGCTTCCAGATGAGCATGTGAGTACAAATATCAAAATAGCTTTGTTTTGGTGGTATTTCAGATCTAAATGAAAAACTCACTGTATCAGCTGATTCATTACTGAGCCACATTGCTGCAATGCCTCCGGTGGGGGCACTGGGCATCCGCTCGCAGTTCCAGGGGCTGGCCGGGATGCTCTGAAGCGTGGGAGGGCTGGCGAAGTTCCTGCAAGGTTTCACCCAACCCACCGATGTTCCAGGCACGCCGAAGAAGGAGAGACAAGCAGAGGGGCTTTCCCAGATGGTTTATTCAGCACTGGGGTTGTGCTGGGGAAGCACCGGCATGGTGGGGTTACAGTTACATAAATACAGACACGAGGGGGCGGGGGGAGAGCACAACATCCTGTGGGGAGGGAGTGAGTGGTTTGAATTCGGCGGGCTTTGTATGGGTTTGCGCAATACACAGCCCTCTGGGGGGGGAAAACAGATACCGAGGCGGGGGGGAGGGGAAATAACAGAGGCTGGCCATAAGATAAACTGAAACTGGCCAGAGCACACCGCAACACACATAGAGAAATTTACCATTTATGTGTTTGCAATAATGCATTAGAAGCTTGGTAGGTGAGAAATGCTTGGTCATCCCTACCATGATCTGTCTTAAACCCCTGAGATATTCCCATCCTAAGACACCAAAATTACTAAATATTTCTCCTCATGTATTTACTGTTTCATGTTAATCAGTATTTCAGATGAGTCCTGGAGAACATAGTTCTTTCAGTAGAAGAGACCTTTGTGATTAGGCAATATGTGCTGGATCCAAATTCCGTCAGTTGTACTAGAAATGAAGCAGAAATTCAAGTTGGTACTTACAGTACTATAGGTACACATCCCTTTTCTCTTTCTGTAAGTCTCTGACATGGATTTGCAGCCATGACAAGTTCCTCTAGGAAGTCAGGCATTTATCTCAAGGCTGGAAAATAGGTATTTCTTTCTTATGATGTTCATATCTATGATGCTTGTCCTGTAGGTAGGAAAATGTTAATGCCATATAAATGATGGTGGGAAAGAGAAAAGGAGTGTTGAAAGGATAAAATGAGTTAATGGCTTGGGACATTTTTAGAAAAGAGATGTGTGCTCACCTCCTGTGAATTCCTGTGAATTTTCAGCTGTACAGACTGGATCAGCTGTCAAATTTCAAAGCTTTTTATTTTCAAGCAGGAAAAGAAGTTAGCTTTGATTTTGTTCATTCCAAGTAAATTTTTCACCACAGTGTTAATAGACAAAAATATGCTGTTGTTGTCACTTCTCCTTTGCTGGTGTGTGTGCAAATACTGTTCTGAGGGTTGCCTCATTCAACTTGGAAGAGGAGATGTTCATTTGTTAATTTTGCTGGAACTCCGGTACAGTGATGTCTGGCGGATCATCAAATACATAAAGACTCTATAAAAACAGAAATGCCTTCAGACTACAGATGGAACCCTGATTAGGTGACAGAACAGTGTGGTATTTTGAGGATCTGGAGATTTGACTTATGTATTTAAAAGAGAGGTAAAATGTCTAAGTCCTTTAATGGATCTGTGGTGATTAGTCAATTCAAAGGCTCCTGAAGACTCAAGAAATATTTGGGAAAGGTCCATTTTCTTCTAAGGCAGTGGAAAGTAAACAACTGAGAGTGGTCATGGAAGTAGTTAAATAAAGAAAATAGTTAACTCCTTTACCAAAGCTATGAGATGTTTTGATATGGACTGAAATATACTGGGAGAAGATACATCTGTCAGAGATAAGATTTGAGCTGAAGTCACCTTTGTCTTGGTAAGCTGTGCAAATGCCAAAAGAGAAAATTTTGAATGTGTTACATGTTTCACCATTTGCATACTCAGACCCTTCAAGAGGCTGGCTGCTCTTTGTGAAGGAGTGAATGTTTGTGTGCTCTGAGTCACTCAAGAAAATACATTCATACTGCTGAGAGCTACAGAGGACTCAAATCCAGTAGATACCATCTGGATCAGAAAAAAAACATCAGTGACTTGGTGAGGATTTGCTTTTCTCTTTTGCTGCTTTCATGCTGATAGCACAGCAATCCCAGCTGATTTGTTTTGCTTACAGGAAGTGAGTGAAAGGAGAAATTTTGACTCTATCTCATACACCAGATGAGATCCTTTGCATCACCAGTGACACAAACCAGCTGTTCAGGCAATTCACCATTCTCATGCCCCAAAGCTTCCTGTCCATCAAGGCTGCTTTTGACTGTGCCTTTCCCAAGAAAGTGGCTACTGCCTGCTGAGTTGCCCTTCGCAGCTGCCCATTAAGCATGAGAGACATGTCAGAAAGCAGAAAGGGAAGGCTGCAGGGAAGACCTGCCTACAAACCGTGTGATACGAGGTAGCAAAGGAAGCACACCTGCCTGCATGCCTCCTGAGGAGGGATGGATTGTGTACTGGGAAGGCTTCAGTCCAGTAGGCTTACACCAGGTCATGAAATTGTCTTCAAAGGAAGCATCAAAAGAGGTTTCCTTAATCCAAGGGCTACCTGATATTGGAACATATGAAAGTATGGAAGTGTTCTGGTTAAAAGCCCAATAGTAATAACTTCAGGATTTATAGAGGGATCTGCCTGAATACCTGCCCATCTCCCAACACTTGAATAAAAGTGTCCTTCCGACACAGGAATAAAAATTGTTACATAATTTTTATTCCTGAAGGAAACTGAGTGATCACTGCCATCTATTGGCAACAAATAAGCTAACATTCCTGTCCCACTGAGAAAATGTGCTAGAAATTAATTACACAATTGACCTGAAATTGAACGTGCTACTGTAAAAGTAGATTTTTTTAAAATTAGAGTATTATACCATGTGAAATGTGCACTTCTTATGTTAGTTTTCTTTGTCTTACTTGGATGTTTTTGTCTCTTACAACACAAATCTCCATTTATATGATTCACACGAGATTGTGCTCCTGTTTCCAACAAACACCTGTCTAGGACATCTCCAGGGAATTAAAAAATTGAAATTTCCAGGTATGTGATAACTTGGTTACCTAAGGGAAAAAATTTGTGCTCATGACACAAATCTTGTGAGAAGAAACACCATCAGATCTTCTCAAAGAAGGCACTGATCACCACATTATATTCCTTGCTTATGGCACAAGTCTTGTGAGAAGAAACACCATCAGATCTTCTCAAAGAAATGCACTGTCACATTTTTGTTTATTATTACCACACTGATCTTAACAGAAAAAAAGGGAAACCCTTGCTGTATGAGAGTTCTACCAATTTAAACATGTAAAGAAGAACTGTCCCTACCAGAACCTGTGAAATTAATCACAGGCAAAACAAAGTAAGTGACAAACCTCTTATTAATATCTAAAACATTTATCTTTGATAGCTAAGGGTACTAATTGTGCAGAACTAACAAATGTAATAAAGCACTAAGTAATGTTCTTCAACACCTTTATTTTGAATGCTCAGTGTTCAAAAGATTTTCATACCTATAAATAAATCATTCAAAACTAATTTTAGACACATCCTCAATGGCTCAATGTCATTAACTTTATTAGAAGTTGGAGCTATTTATATTAGAAAGATGATAATATAAATTTACCGTGAGTGATGGCAATTGCAGTTGTATTGTAACTAATACAAATTTATACTTCAATGACATTATTGGGACTATAGATTAGGGAGTTAGTCAAAACATATTAGGAAGAAAGAAATGTTTTTCCAATTTTTAGTCAATGGCGTATAGATCTTCCTAAACACATTGAAGGAAGTTAGTTCCTCTTGAAAATTAACTGACGTATTTTTTCAGAAGCCCCAAATTTCATCCATATTTGTAGGCTGGAATTTGAATTACTTCAGCTGACATCCTTTCCCCTAAACAATCACTGCAGATTCACCAAGTAAGACAAAAACTCATATTCTATGTAAAAGCAGAATGGTGATTCAAATAGCCCAACATTTCATGTCTCATACATTTAAAATGAATGTTTTTCAGGTGATTGGATCAGTAAAGAAAACTCTGTTAACCTGAACCACAAAAAAATTTAGGACTACTAGCTTGCAGGAGGAAACCACTCAGCACAGACCAAGGATTTCAGGGTCTTGTGCTATGGAAGCACAAGGCAAGTAAAGCTGCCTGACAAGTTTTATGAATGGTTGTTTGAATTCTGTAAGAGAATATTTTCATAGAGTTGTAATCCTTTTATCTTGAAAGGATTACTTAAATTGCTGTTAACAGAATCAAGAGTGGGAGGCAACAGAGGCCTGCCAGTGTTAAGGGGATCAAAGCATGCTGGCTTCAATAGATATATTTATGTTGCAGATTTACTGTATTAAATTATTGAGATATTTCAGAATAGAAGAAAAATTCACTATCAACAAAAGAAATATTACATTTCTAACTTTAGTTTGAACTTATTTCTCTTTTTAAAGAAAAGTCTTCTTAATTTGCCATTATCTAATAAAGTTGCCATCAACAGCAAATTGGGAGGAGCCGTCAACCCCTTCAAGGGCAGGGAGGCCCTGCAGAGAGACCTCAATGAATCAGAGGCCTGGGCAATCACCAACAATATGAAGTTCAACAAGGGACGTGCTGGATTCTGCACCTGGGATGAGGGCAACCCTGGATGGATGTGCAGACTGGGGAATGAGAGGCTGGAGAGCAGCACTGCAGAAAGGGACCTGGGGGTCCTGGTCAGTGGCAAGTTGAACATGAGTCAGCAGTGCCCTGGCAGCCAGGATGGCCAACCCTGTCCTGGGGGGCATCAGACCCAGCATCGCCAGCCAGGCAAGGGAGGGGATTGTCCTGCTGTGCTCTGTACTGGGGCAGCCTCACCTCAAGTGCTGGGGACAGTTTTGGGTGCCACAATACAAGAAAGATATTAAGGTATTAGAGAGCCTTGAAAAGAGGGCTAAGAGCATGGTGAAGGGTCTGGAGGAGAAACCTTATCAGGAGAGGGTAAGGTCTCTTGGTCTGCACAGCCTGGAGAAGAGGAAACACAGGGGAAACCTCATTGCAGTTACAACTTCCTTGAGAGGGGAAGAGAAGAGGCAGGTACCGATCTCTTCATTCTCGTGACCAGTGACAGGACCCAAGGGAATGGCCTGAAGTTGTGTCAGGGTAGGTTTAGCCTGGATATCAGGAAACAGCTTTTCACCCAGAGGGTGGTTGGGCACTGGAACAGGCTCTCCAGGGCAGTGGTCACAGACCCAGCCTGACATGGTTCAAGAAGTGTCTGGACAATGCTCTCAGGCACATAGTGTGACTCTTGGGGGGTCCTGCACAGGGCCAGGAGTTGGACTTGACGATCCTGGTGGGTCCCTTACAATACAGCATATTCTCTGATTCTATGAAATACCATTCAATTATTTTTCTCATTAAAAGAAAATAAAATGTAACATTTTTCTTTACTTGTTTAAAATTTAGGAGAAGGAGTGGTTTCCATAGCCAAGACAACCAGATCTTCATATAAGGAGGTTTCCTGCATCTTTTACACTTCTTTCCTGTTATAATTTCCCCTTGTTGTACATACAAGGGGAGGAAAACATTTCCTAAACTGCAGCAATTGTGGCTTTTAAAATACAGTAATGGTGTTTGTCCTTCGGGCCAGTCACCTGTGCTTTCAAGACACAGAATCCCACAGGAACACAGAATGGATCAGGTGGGAAGCGACCACAGTGGGCCATCTGCTCCAGCCTTCCTGTTCAAGTAGGATCATCCTAGAGAACATTGGACAGGATTACATCCAGATGGTTCTTGAATATCTTCAGGGAAGGAGACTCCACAACCTCTCTGGCCACTCTGTTCCAGGGGTAGTCACCCACAGAATAGACACCTGTGTGTCTCTACCTCAGTTTTCTCTTTCCCCCTACTCTGTATATTGGCTAGACAAAACTACTGGCTGGTTGGTCCAGTGATCCAGGACTGCATTCCTCAAAACATTGTTTGTGTTTTTGGCCAGATGAAAGCAACATCCTCAGGATATTCCTATGGCCACCTCCATCAGTAGCTGTCAAAGTGGAGAGCTTGCTCCTCTGTCTGAAGCAGTGTTGTACATATTACAGCATTTTCAGCCTTTGCTAGTCTTCTTTTTTTAAGTAGTATTTCCATTAATTTGCACTTTGATTTAAAGAACCAGGATCAGAAAGTCCTCAGAAAGAGCTTATGATCCTCTCAACTCATGCTTTACCTTTTTTCTCAATGTTGCCAAACTGAGGAATATTTTTTTTTACAAATAGGAACAAGAGATATGTAATAAAAAACATTGCTGGCACAGTAGCCCTGCTTCACATACATATATGTTTTTAAATTTAATTAAATTACTTACATTTATTGTCTACGCCTTCCTATTTTCCTCATACTTAATAAAGCTTGAAAAAGCAGTTAGTGATGGTGACTAAAAAAACACTACTCTATCAATTTAACCTAATGCCCTGGATCATATTTTATTGTAATAATGTGCAGTGACAGCATCGTGACAGTTTTCATAATCAGCTGGGGGCCCTGAAATTATCTTGCCTAATTTTGGCCTTTAGTTGCCTACTTAGAAACTTCATGGCAGAGAACAGCAGAAACTCATTATGGTCAACTGGAATAAGTATTTCATTTCTCACAAGAAATAGCATTTTAAAATAGGTGTACATATACACAAATATGTATATATGACCTTTTTTTTGCTTGTGCACAGACACATGTGCACACACATGTATATATGCATCCTGGATCTGGATGAAATGTCAGAAACTTAACACTTCTCATGAGAAGGAGATCCTTCTAATGTCTCTCTTGATTTGCTTGCTGCCAAGCTCCTTTGCTTTCCACCCCTCCAACTGCTTTCCTGGATGCTCAGCTGCCCAGGTGCCATGCTGGCTTGCTGGCTGCCCAAGGAGCCAGCTGCTCCAACAGGGAAGTGGAGGATTATGGGGAGCAGGCAACCTCCCCACCCTGCTGCCAGCCAACTGGCTAAAGCCTTGTCAAAGGAAACCTGTATTATTTCTGTTGAATACTTTATGGACTCCTGCAGGATCCATATGTGCTGTTTAATCCACACTCTCTGATGGAGCAGCAATCCTTCAGGGACAAAAAGTCATTTTTCCCAGTAAAACAAGTAATTTTCTGTGGCATGCTGCCACGATGCCGCCAGCAGGGGCACTGGGTGTCTGCTCACGGTTCCGGGAGCTGGCCGGGCTGCTCCGAGTGCAGGAGGGCTGGTGAAGGTCCAGCAGGATTTCACGTAACCCACCGATGGTACAGGCATGCTGATGAAGGAGAGACAAGTGGAGGGACTTCCTACGTGGTTTATTTGACACTGGGGTCGTGCCAGAGAAGCACTGGCACAGCGTGTTACAGTTACATATATACCAACACGAAGGGGTGGGGGAGGGTACAAACATCCTATGAGGTAGGGATGCAGGATTTTGGCAGGCTTTGTATAGGATTGTGAAATACAGAGCCCTCCAGGGGGGAAAACCAGATACTGGGGAGGGGGAGGGGGGAGATAGCAGTGCCTGGCCATGGTGAAAAAACCGAAACCCAGCCATTAGCACACCGCAACACCATGCCGAAGTGCTTTTCTCAAACATGCATTTTAGCTGCGACTGCGCTAACGTGTGCTCAGCACACTTCCAGGCTGTGCGACTGTATCAGAACTATATTCAAATAGAGCTCAAGAAAAGTTGAAGACAGCCACAGAGGTCCTGAAAGCTGACAACAACAACAGATACTTGGGTATTTCAAGAAATAATCAAGCAGGGCATTTTGGAAGGATAGGAATGATCTCAGAGAATGGGAGGAATCTGGGGGGAAATCCTGATGAGCCAATGTCTTCAGCTTTTAGACACAGAAAGCTATAAGTGTGTCATGCTTCAGAAATGCCCAGAGTCAATTTATAAAACTCAGGGCTGTTGCATGAGTAGATGATAGCTAAGGAACATCATCTGTGGTTACACAACAGCAAAGCCAAGTTCATCATCTTCCATTTACCTCAGAGGCAAACCAAATCCTTCTATAATGCCCTACAATGGAGAAAATATTTTGCTTGGGGATTTTTTTAGCTAGTAAATGACATAAAATCCAACCATCATACCAAACAAAATCTATTTAACACAATTCAAATTTGAGAAGAGTTTATGAAAAGAATCTGACCTGTCCATATGTGTTTCAGGTATATATCTGGTGACATTTTGACAGTGGTCTTTCTCCATAAATTATTATATTTGAAGTGATATTTCTCTTGTAAACACCTCTCCCTCAGTTTTTTAGTTTTTTGCTTGGGTTTTTTAACTCTCTTTTTCAGACATTCAATTCCAACTTAACTCCCCCTGGGAAAAGGCACTTTCCTTTTCTAAGAAAATACGGTGAATGTAATATTTAACCCAATACCTCAGTTTCTTCCCCTTCATATGTCAAACACATGGCTTTTGCTTTCCATAATTTCCTTTCCTACTACAGCTCACTATACTTTTCTTCTTGTCTACCTCATCTATTCCAATTCCTTCATTCTTTCTTAATTTGCTTCAGTTTCTTCACTTTATAAAAAAGGTGTGGAGCACAACTTCCTTCCTTCAGCTTATTCTGTCTTTTCATTTCTTTCTCCTTGCCCTTCTGATTTCACTGTAAGAAAATTCTTCCTTCCTTTTCACATTCAACTTTTTGATTTCTTCTTAATCACCTCCTCCTACTCTGCATTGACTCAGACTTGCTTCTCCTCCTCTTTTAACCCTTCTGTGTCCTGCATCTTTCCTCCTCCCTGCATCACTGCTCCTCACTGCACTCACTCAACATTCTTTTCAAATTTTTTCTACCTCCTCCACTAGCTTGTTATCTTCCCTACTTAAATTCTCTCCTTGACTCATTCAGTGTTATTATTGTTAATAATAATAGTAGAAAAGAAGCTTTCCATAGAAAGCAAAGGAGAATGAATCTGACAATATAGAAAGAGATTATAGAGATGAAGGTGAGGTGAATAGAACTGAAGAAGGCAATGGCAGCTAATGAGAAAATGAAGTCCTTGTTTAGTTCTCCATCATTTTGTTGTTTCAGTAATCTTCTAGTGGGGGAAAATTGGGCTAGGGATTAAAGTACCTGCAAAACTCACTTTAGATAGGTAGCTCTTTCAGACAAGCAAGTGGGAGCATTTCAGCTGTGTCACTGGACCCTTTTGTCCATTCATATTCTTCTTTCTTTTCTAGCATTGTCTGCAGTATTTATTCTTCTGCCTTACAGAGCTGACACTTTGTCATAAAAAGCAAAAAAAGATTGTCTTTTTTTAAAAATCTAAATTACTCTTCAAGTATTTAGTAGGATTTGCATCCAAATAAATAAATCTGCTGAAATCAGATTTAGTAAAGGTCCGTATGTTGCAGGCAGGCAGTGTGGCAGGTTATCCCTAATCTTAGTCTTTATTCCTCAAACAGCTAAGGTTCTTTGTCCGGGCCAAGGAGGTCTGTTTATCTTAGATCCACTAGCTCTAGTAACAGGTATTTTACAAATGTTTTATAAACTGTCTAAACATCACGTCTGGCAGATAAAATTCTATTTTTTTTTTAAATTTTTTTTATTTAGAAGTGTAGGGAAGAAAGGGCTTGGGAAATGTAGTCTTTGCCTAGCTTTCTGTTGGGTTCTGCAAGTCTTGGTGCTACCTACCAGGCAAGTAGGCAGCACAGGAGGAGCCTAGTGCAGTTTGCTCAGCAGCATATTCAAATTGCTGCAATGATAATGAAATGAGCATTGTGGAGGAAGAAAAACAGGAGATGAGACAGGAAATATGAAGCAGTAGTGAATGCAGTCCTGGGTCTGCTACCTGCTGAGTCAATTCTGTCTTGACCTGGAAAGGAGAACAGAAGAGCACAGAATCCCTCACAAAGGTTTTTAGTTACTTTTGCTCTCCATGCACTAGTGAATTGCTCTGTCTGCCTTTGTCTTTTATATTTAGAAAAATATGAGGATATCTTTAACTGTTATACATTTGTCAAAATGGTTGAAATATTCGGTGCACCCAAATGTTGTTGAGATGGGCAGAGAGCACCAGTCTCATCTGGACCCACAAATTTGTGAACACTGTAAGACAGCAATGCTTCTGGAAGAGGCACTCCTGCTCTCCTCTGCTACCAGCAATTCACTGGCATCTCCATGGTATCCACTTCTTCATATTCTTCCCAAGAGGAGTTGTGAGCTATGCAGTGCTCCTGGTGGGGGACCCAGCCATTGGGAACTAATTTCAAAATGGTTACTTGAGCCAGTCCAGCTTCTTTTTTTAAACTCAGGTTATTCTATGACTCTATGATCATGGTGTGCCTTATATTAATCCTGTCCATGACTGGAAAAGATTGAAATACATTTGGGGTTTTTTCTTTATTTTCTGCTCCATTTGGTCCCTTCTATATCAGAAGTGGTCCCATTTTGACAGAGAGATGACACTGATGTAAAGTGGGTTACCTGAATTGCAGAGCCCCTACAGTGGTGAACAGAAAGGAATCCAGTGGAAGCTCTTAGAGAGGCACAGCTTAGCTCCCATAGGGTCACACTGCCAGGACTTGTGGAAAAAGATGCAGTAATTCAGAAAAGGAATGTACAACCTCAGCACAACTTCCAGTTTTAATATTAGTTTCAACTAGACTAAAAATAATCTCCAACAACAATACACCATGTAATTAACACAGCTTGGTTTTCTGTCAGTCAATCTTTATTCTTTTAAAAAATGTCCAAATCAATTTGGAAAAAGAATCCTACAGAAAAAAAAAAAAGAAACATCACCACTACTAAAATTAAAATCATTATTAAAAAGAAATAATTAAAAAACATTAAAAGTATTACTTAGCTACTTTATTAAGTTGTACTGGATCAGGACAAAAATTAATGTTTAGCAGAGATTTTGGATGTGTTTAGCATGGTTTCTTCTTCCTTTCCTTGGTAACAAAGAACTTAGTAAATGGCTTTCTGTTTGTTGGAAATACAAGGGACATGTAAAAAACTGCATGAGTGAACGCATTTGATATTTCAGCTGTAGTGCCATGTGTCATTTTAAATGAAAAGAAAAAAAACCGTCAGTGTGGGGGTTGGGTGGCTGAAAAGAGGAAGGCATCAACAACTGTATACCAAGGAGAAACTGAGGCAGTGGAAGGAACAGGTTAAGTGATGATTTTAAATTTAGGAGTAGCATGGCAGGAAGGGCATTAGAAAAGAGGACAAAAAAAGACACAATTGAAGAGGGTTAGGAAGATCTAGGTATTTTATTTTTTTATAGGATTTTGGAGCTGACTTCTTCAGGAGTCCAGTCTTTCAATACAGTAGAAAGGAGGCAAAATTAAATGCTTGTTCTTTTCAAACTTATCAGAAAAAAACCCACGTATAAATTACATAATGTGTAATTTATTAGTTCCATTTATGATCATCAAAAGCTTTAGCTGGAATCAGGTTTATGGCAAGGTCCTTAAAAGCATTTCAAACCTGATGCTAACAAATTAAACAGTTAATTTCTTTACTTTAAAAGGTCCAAAGATATTTTTACATAATTTGTTATAAAGTGAATTTTCTCTATCATTGGCAGAGATTTTTACAAAATAATTTTTATTAAAGGATGGACTTCTTAAGAAATAAGGAAAACCTACTATCAAATATTCCTTTGAACCATTATTTAATTTAATAAGAATGCTGGAGGATGGGGATGGGGAGGGAGAAGATACAGCCATTGGTCCCACTGCCCCTATTACTAGAACAGTGCCTCACCTAGAAGTAATCTGTTAAAAATAATGAGTGACTATACCCAAGTGAATTTAGAAGTTATAGGAACACTTTTCACCTATTTAATTTCCATTGCTTTGACCCCATGTTCTCACCTGATGAAACAGGAACTATTCCTTAGGCATCCCTTTGATGCCTTGTTTGCCCCAGGAGGCAGAGGAGGAACAGATTGGTATTTTTCCCTTCCCTTTGAGTCAGTGGAGACTTTCATAGCTGGAGACAATACGTCAAAAACATCCATTAGTAATTTATAAAATTCTCAGCTGCTTTGCTAGTGTATCATAATCACAGGTTCAGCTTTAAATCTGTCACCCGGGCTGGAGTCATCATGAAATTTTTCCTCTATGTCAGGTAGGCAGAAGAATTCTGACATTCATAGCAAGGGGATGATCTGCTTACTCAGGTTGATGTATCTTAAAAATCCCCTACTCCTACAAGGCCTTAAGGCTTTGGCATTGCTCTGGATTTTTTTCCCGAAGTGCTTTCAGATGCTACAGATTTACTTTTGGCCTGTTACAGGCATTTTCAGTTTTCTCTAGACTATTTAATAATACTGTGCCATCTGAAGTCTGTAGGGCCATGTGGAGGACATGTTTTATACTCTGTTTGAAGTAGGTTTCTATTGTACTCTTAGAGGTTTATGGACTGAATGACCATGATGGTCTTTTAAAAATTCATGTTCCTATGTCAAACAGATTCCTAACATCAAATTTCTGTTTTCTGAGTAGACATTTTTAGAACAAGCTCAAAGTTCTTTCTGATAAACTTGAGTCTTTTCCTTTCAAGTATTTTTTTCCAAATTTAAAAGCATAATCCTTATTTTTCCTCAGTTTTTGTTATTATTCCTGAGGTCTGAATTGATGGTTAAAGTACAAGATTTGATCAGCAGTCTCATCAGTGAAAACCAGTATTATTTGAGATTCTTCTTTCTGGACATCAGTAGCATTGCCTTGGCCAACTCTTCTTCAGGCAGGAGTTCACCCTCAGAAAGCTTCACTCTACATTTGGCAGTGTTCTGATTGATTGTCCCCCTCATTTTCAGTGCCCATATTGGCCTGACAAACAGAGACCAATTTTCTTTACCTCTTGCCAGTCTAAAAATCAATTTCTGCTGAAAATCTCTTCCCAGTGATGTACATTTTATTCAAATAAATAAGATTACTAACATTTTTAATATGAAGCTCCTCAGTGAACCAGTTAATCCACTGAATTCAGACCACGTTACCTTTCAAAGTTCTTGTCTAAACTGTCAAATGGCACAAAGTCAAATGCTTCTTAGAAATCTTTTGGACTGAAACCATCAATATGCAGCAGGTCTGGAAAGTTTGCCAGTCTGCTGAAAAATCAGACAAGAAATCAGCAAGGATTCACAGGAGACCACTGTGGAAATATATCCTTAATGTAACAGATAATCAGAAAATATCTTTAATGTAGGGAATGGCATCAAAAGTCTTAACTTCTGCTCTGAAAGTAACATAAACCTGAGCTGGAGGACTTTTTCATTTGGGATGGTCCCTACAGTTTTTCTAAAGCTTTTCAAGTCTCCTCTTTCACCACTGACACAACATTTACATCCACATTTTCTTTTTCTTTTTTAAAATTTGATTACTTCAGCAGTGGAGGTCAGTGAGCTCTAAACTCAGGCCGCTCTGCTGCAGCACACCTGGAGTGATTCTCCATCTGCAGCGAGGGCTGCCCTTGATCGTTTCCATCCACAAAAATCCCGAGGTTCAGGTTCCCCTCATGAAGGCTCTCATTGCAAGATGAAATTGAACATTTTTTTTCTGAATCAGTGACTCCATGATTTGAATGTAAATTCAAAATGATATTGCCCTTGTTGCCAAACCCTGAATATGTCACCCAGTCTTTGGTGGTGTTGAAAGGAAACATTTGGGTGATGGTCCTCATGTTGGTCAGACAGATCTCTTCAAGGAAGCCATGTCACCTGCACAGTTATTCCGGTCACCAGTGAGGTTTTTGGTGTTGTCACTAAGTTGCTGTCATGAATCTGCTGTCACAAAGGGAATATGGTGAAGATGTCTTCTGTGCCAGGCAAGAGATTTAATTTAAACCTGCTGCATCTGCAAATAAACTCTTTTAACTGCTATAATGACAGGTGTAATAAGCTATCATTACCTTAGAAAAAGAACTTTTGTCTTTTGCAGTGCATCTATCTGGCAGAGCTGAGGATCTGGGTTCAAAAGAAAAAGACTCAAAGCAGTGGGACAATTTGGTGTCTATTTTTGGTATGCTGGGGTCAGATAACAGCAGGTGCCTGCAGCAGGATTCTTGTGGGGGAGGGTCTGCTATGCCCTTCCTAATTATAATTCTGGTCAAAATCAAAAGCTGACAACAAACCAAGCCACTACTGGATATTTTCTAAAACAAGCTAAACTGTCAGTCTTCAGAGTCATGGTAATACAAATAATTGCCTTCATATCATCCATGTCCCAGCATTTGTGAAGAACTGCAAGCAGTTCAAAGAGTCCTTAGGTCAGACTGATTACTGCTCAGCCCTCAACACCAGTTGTCCTCAGTGCACCACCTTCAGGTCCTGGAAAATCTTTCCAGGTTTTAAAGTCTTTCTGTTTTTCCTCTTTGTCATGGTTTTGATTCTGGCTAAGTGCCAGGCACTTACGGCAGCTGCTTATTCGTTCCCTCCCCTGCCACAGCTGGGCAGATGAGGGAAGGAGAGGGGGAAAAAAACTGAGGGAATTAACTCAGAGGTCTATGAGTTGAGATAAGGAACCGGGAGAAACGCTCCAAGGACAAACTAGGCTCAGCTTAAAAGTTGCAAAAGTGAAAATTTATTACTACTTGAGTTAGAAGGAGGATATGAGAAATAAACTAAACTTTTAAAAGACACCCTTCTTTCCACTCCCCACCCCTCCCTCCCTCCCACCAACAGTGCAAGGGGGCAGGGTGTGGGGGTTCAGGTCAGTCCGTTTCCAAGATCTTCTTCCCCTGCTTAGGGAGAGGAGTTTTTTCCTCTGCTTTTGCCGTGGGGTCCCTCCCACGACAGACAGTTCTCTGTGAACCTCTGTGGCGTGGTTTTTCTTGTCTATGGAATGCAGTCG